>CAJNOI010000149.1:65000-161760 GCA_905250115.1 Adineta steineri
GGAATTTTAAATTCTCCTGGATTTTAATTAGCCCTGTAACATATATAATACTAGCAGAAATACCCGCTGCAAAATCCTTCTCTCACACAGTTCTCGCTCCAAAATCCTTCTCACAGAATCCCCGCTGCAAAATATTTAAATTTCAAGCACCTTTCGCATCCGACCCCCTCTCCACTTTTCCTTCTATATACAGAAGTGTGATTGATAGTTTGGTGACGTTAGCTATCACAGAACTACCCAGGTGAAGTTTCACTCGCGCCCCCCTCCCACCTCCTGTCGACCCTTCTTGGGACCTAAGAAACAGGATTTCTAATGGAAATCTAAAACAAAATGTATATGGACATCATGTTTTTCTTAGGTAAGTGTATGTATACATCTTGTTTTCATATCTCATATGTATCGAAGTGTACATACTTGACGTTTAATACACAATAAAGAAGTAAAAAATAGAAGAATGTTCATGCTCTTCTTTCGTAAAACATCTAAACAATGTTAGGTAAACAAATACACAATTAATACAAGTGCAATTATCCATCTAACATACGAATGGTAATTAGTATTAAAAGAGGTCACAATATTTCATTGTTCAGACATAACTTTTGAGATTCACGATATTCTTGAAAACTCTCAGAATTAGAAGTAAAGTGTTATTTTGGTAAATAACGTGTATTTCGTACACTCTACCTTTTCGAGCAAATGTACCACAGCGTGTATTTCGAGGGGAGCAAGCGTTCTGTACATTTCGATTATGAGGGTGTGGGTGAAGGTGCGGGTTCGATGTAGGGAGTTGATCAGTGCCCACACCTTGAGAATTGGTGGAATATATAACTATGTACTTCATGTACTCCACTAATTCCAAGGCTTTTCACCAAGTACATACCATAAGATCAATACATGTATAGGAGTACATGACTATGCACTTCACAAAATCTAAGGTTCATAAGCCAGTACATTATGTCACCTCAGTACATATATTCTTATCGACCAATTCCCAAAAATCGTATAGATCTGAGTACATTTTGTACTCGTACTCACGCAGCCCTCTTTTTTGTTGCTGGTGTTGTTCTACTAATATTAATTTATGGTTATGTTCGGTGTAGCTTAAGGAACATTATTGGGAGACTATCATCAAAATTCGATAATATCCTGTAAGGTTTGTTCGAAATCTAGCTAACGCAATCGCTGAGGAATTAGTAGAATCGAAATCGACCGTCAGAAGTTCAATAAATATTAATACGAGCAGATCCTCGACAAATTGTATCCTTTAAACTCTCATCAGTTCTATCGGCTAGTCAGAATCTGTGAGATTCAATCGATTTTGATATCGGATTTACTCAAGTGTGAATACTAGTTTAGCTATTGCTCTATAAATAGATCTACTAAATATCGGTACACTTTTAAATAGAGAAAAAGTACGAGAAAAGACTGAAGTTGTCATTTATGAGACACACTTTATGCCACTTCTTAACTTGAATATTTGGAAATATTTCTTCTAGGATGGTTCCGAACTGGCAGTATGAACGATGGTCGAATGCAGCATGCAGCAATCGCATTAGGAAATGGAAAAATATTAGCTGTTGGTGGATATGGTAGTAGTAATATCCTGGATAGTGCTGAGCTGTATGATCTATCAACAGGTACTTGGACAAGAACCGGTAGCATGATTCATGCACGCAGCGAAGTCACAGCATCAGTATTATTAAATGGAAAAGTGTTGGTTACTGGTGGAACTAATGGTAGTATCTTAAAGCATGCTGAATTATATGATCCATCAACAGGAATCTGGACAGCGACTAGTGACATGAATAATGCACGCGTGTTACATACAGCATCAGTGTTATTAAATGGACAAGTGCTAGTTGCTGGTGGATGGAATGGTACTACGCAAATAAGTAGTGCTGAGTTATACGATCCAACGACAGAAGCTTGGACAATTATTAGTAATATGAATAATGCACGAAATTCACACACAGCGACTGTATTAACAAATGGAAGTGTATTAATAATTGGTGGATGGCATGATGGTTCTATCAGTGGTGTTGAATTATATGATTCAACAACAAGAATTTGGACGTCAACTAATAATATAAACAATGCACGATATGCTCATACAACATCTGTATTAGCAAACGGACAATTGTTGATTACAGGTGGACAAAATGCCACCGATCATTTAAATAGTGTTGAACTATATGATCTATCAACAGGGACTTCGACAATAATCAATAGCTTAAGTAATGCACGACCTTATCATACAGCATCTATTTTAACAAATGGAAAAGTATTAATCACCGGTGGTGGTCTAAGTATTACTGAACTGTACGATTCATCAACAGGAAATTGGACAACTATTAGTAATATGACTGTTCCACGATGGAGACATACAGCATCCACATTAACCAATGGATTAGTGTTAGTTGCTGGTGGATCCAGTGGTATTTTAGAGAACAGTGCAGAATTATATTAATTATCTCAGACAAATTAACTTTCACTTGTCTTATTTTGTTCCTTGCAATTTATGCGAATTCCAAACAATACCTTAGTTAGAAGAATTCTCATTATATGACGTCCGCGAACTGTTTCCATTTATACTTTTACTGGATTATCATTCACTTTAATATTCGGCAACAAATAAAAATAAATATCCTTGTTTTTCTGCTCTTATAGATTAGTTTATTATGATTGACAAAAACTACAACTAATACGATAGTTTTTATTATCCTTTCAAATGTTCTCTTCGTTTTTGCAGTGTAGTTACTCATAGTATTCATTGAATTTAGAATACAGACGATCATTGAAACATTTCAGTTACAAAAAGGCTTTGAAGTAAGTTCATGAATGCTATAGATGAATATATCTGTAAACAACAACAACAGTAAATCTAAAAATATATCAACGTATGGCCTAATATGAATGTAGATGCGTGAAACATAATACCATTATTTAACTTATCTTTTTTTCAAATACAATTATGTATTTGAACGAAAGAGAACAAATGGATAGAAAAGACGTATCGGGAAACTTCTGTTGAAATACTGGTGCATAGTTGTATATAGATCTACTTTTACTTTGTTAAAATTTGATTTTAAGATTATATTCTGGATCTTTCATTTATAACATGTTATGGTTCCTATTTATGTTAATAAAAGCATATCTCTTAATGTTACCATATCTATCATTCATGGTGTATTGAGATAAATTCTTTAAAAGATATGTATTTATGGATGTGAAAGTGCCAAATACTAGGGAAGAAACCACGCGAATCTGGATAATTAGCAGAGATTTAAACTCATGAAATGAATAGATTCATTATACCTTTTTTTTAATAATATTTTGACTTTCATTTAGCCATAAAATTATTATGTAATAATAATTGGTTTAAAGTATATTCTTTTTTCATTTGAGTCAAAATCTTGTATAAATTCTATTGCATCTTAGACATTGTTGAATAAAAACAAAAAAGAAAATAGAACATATGACAAACATCCTTGATAAAACAAAAAACAAACGAAGATTTTTCGCAATACACTGGGTTTTTTTATTCTTCTGTCTATATATCAAATTAGTTAGATGAATAATACAAGTAAACTAGTTGGATATTTCAAACAATTACCAAATGAAATTTTATTAGATTTATTTGAAAATTATATAATTTTAACTGATGTTTATTTGGCATTTTATTTTCTTAATAATCGTCGAATAAATGAAACTATACATTCTGTTCATTTTTATATTGATACACCTTCAAAAGATATATTTCATATAAAATCTTTTTCACATTTTGCCAATCAAATTGTTTCATTACGTTGATCAATATCTTCTAATGATGATTTAGATTTATCAAAATTGAGGGTGGATGTGATGTAATGTGACTTTGTGGAACGAATAAACTACCCACACCTACCCTTGTTGAATAGCATTTAATGGAGATTTATTCTGAAGATCAACAACCTCACTTTTCTTATCATATGTCTAAATCTAAAGTATGAAATAAGTATAGAATCAACTGTGCAATACATTCCAGATGTTAGTTAATGTCGATATATTTTATTCTTGGGAAGCGTTGCATTTCCTTCATAAGAGCATGGTCTTCGATGTATTTTTAACAAGAATAACATTGAACTTTGTTTTTACATCCTTCCTACAAAATTTCAATATCATGAACATTTTTCTATATTTACAACAAATAATCCCTGACATTTCATATTAGTTTTGAAAAAGGTAATGGATTCATTGTTTTTATTTATTGCAAATATTTCAAGAAAAAGCAAATTTTCATTGACGTCATTATGTAGGCGAATACAGGAAAAAAACTTGTTTTTATTCCATTCAACAGAAGACAAATACCAATAATAATTAATAAAAAAATGCAGGAGAATATGTTTTAGTTTATAAATATGAACAGAAAAATGAAGAAATTATTTGCAGCATTTTTCATCAAATGAAATTCTTCTCAGTTTTCGAATTATATTTAGTAAAATCATGACCTATGTTCAATATTCTTTAAATTACTAAATATCGACAATAGTGATTCTCAAATGATATATTTCACTTTATTTTTATGTCTTTGTTTCATTTAAAATAAAGATAATAATAAGCGAATCATTCTGATGCTCACTGTTTATAAAATATTTATAAAAAAACATCATATGTTGATGAAAATAATACCATCACTTTCTTTTTCCAGATCAATTTTAAATAAAAATATTATATCTGTTGTAAATATCAAACTCTACGGTAAATTAGTTCAAATAACAGTTACTCTATTTATATAAAAAGAAAAACATTGAAAATCAACACTGTCTGAAGGAAATGCAAAGTTTCCTGAGAAAAAAGAATTCATTTCAAAGTCTATAGAGTTAAACTGTAACTACGTTGTTAGTTATTAAATTATTATCGATAAAATACTTTAGTAATAGATTGAGATGATGTATGAGAAGGAATGAGAATGACAATGAATTGACATTAGGATAAGAGTAAAACATCCATCTATCAAACTGTCATTCTCATATTTACATAGTCCAAGACAAAAGAGTGGATTTCATGGTATTCTATAAGACTTGACGGTTGATATAACTGCTGTTTTCTTTATGTTCAATTTCTCTACATTCATTTCAATCACAAATTAAGAAATATGTTATATTTTGTTTTTCTCTAGTGAGAAAAATGATTAAAAGAACATAAATAACTTTTCATAGTGTGAAGAATATTGAGAGATAAATACAATATCGGAAATCATCAACAGTCACATCTAAATGTAGCTATTCAAAGAATCTATTTGTTTCATATGACTATGATTGTAATTAGAATCATAGTTATAGTTCTCTCTATTGACTAATCACATCTAGTAGATTACAGCTAAGTGAAGATCAAATACGAATCGTTTTTGTTTTCTTGAATGTTCTATTTCGATTTCCAAGTAAATCAATGATTATTCCATACGATAAAATCAAATTAAAATCCATTTCTACCTATAGATATTGTCTCAGACAATTTCATATTTATAAGAGATAAAAACTCTATCTGGTAAGGGTTGTTTTTTTGTTTTAAAAATTAATATTGAAAAAGGAAGTGAGCTCATTATTTTTATTGGTATATGATGTTTTATATTAACACGATGATATACGTCAAAAAAGAACTGATTATTTAAGAAGGAAAAAGAGAGAGAGAGCATGATAAATATTTTGTTCTATTATTTTTAATGAAAAACTGCTGAGTGAGAAAAAGTTTTTTGCTGATTTTAGATTGTAAAAGTATTGAACTTTCAACAATGGACAACAGCAACAATACAACAGAAGTTGATGATGTAATTCATTGAGAAAAAGAAAAATTATAAAAACAAATGTTTGTCTTTGTTGATTATTTTAGTCTCAAACGGTTACGTCGAATACAACACAACCACCAACATTGTATGTATATTGTAAATTGTAGACAATGATAAAACAGATCAATTATTATTCTAGATGCGAACATTCTCGAAAAAGAAAATTAGTATGGAACATATTTATTGTTATTATTTTTATTATTTCAATTACAACGGCTCCAATTGTTGTTCTCTTAAAAACAAAGGCAAACAGTGAAAAAACATCAACAACAGGTACTCAAAATGAGACAATCATTCATTTTGAAGGTAATATAAGAGAAATTATTTCTAATTAAACAATAACAAAAGCTTTTCTGAGATTCATAATGAATCACTCTTTCCTATACAAATAAACACAACACGAATTCATTTAACTATTTGTAAGGTTATTTGTTTGAGATATTGAAAATATAAATAGAATTGAAAATAAACTCATTTTAATCCTCCTTTCCTTATATAGAAGCAGCCACGTCATCGAGAACAACAAAATCGTTATCATTTAAAACAAAAAGACTAACAACAACAACAACACAAGGTCAGTAATATGGTAGATGATTTGTACTAGATTGGAAAAATATTTTGATACAGTTATATCGTCACCCTATCAGACTGAAAAGAATCAAGACAGTATTCACACCCATACCCTGACAAAAGCGAAGCTATATTTTAATCATATATATTTGTTTTGTTTTAGTAACACCATCTAAGATCAATCCGTTCAACACTATATATGCTGTGTGGAATGTAAGCGCAGGTCTTAATAGTTTACGAGCATCAGCTGGAACTTCAATGGGTCACTATTGGTATACCGAGTCACCGCAAAACGTATTTGATGGTAATCTAACTAGTGGAATTTGTTCTTATGGTCGATGTAATTACATATATGATGCTGATGATTGTGGTCAGAATACAGGTTTGTACGCAACTGCACAAGATGGCGCATTCATTCTGAGTGGATTCCGCATTGCAGCGGGACACTTGAATCGGAATCGAGATCCACTTCTAATCACTATTGAAGGCAGTAATCTAGCTGGCTCAACTCTTACACTGGGATCAAGTTGGACATTAATTTACAGTGGTACTTCAGGTCTATCAATTGATCCTGGCCGAAATGCTTTTGGGCAAACACAAGTAATTGCTAATAACAATTTAGCATTTACAAGTTACCGTATTCTCATCATTCGAAAACATGGCTATGATACATGCGTTGGAATTTCTGAAATTCAGCTCTTGAATCGCTAATACATGACAGTAACTTTTCATCTTATATATCGCATTTGAACTAATCGCTTCTATTCGCTAAACCCGGGTGGGTGCTAGGTGAATATAGTATCCATACCCGCACCCTCCCACACCCTCAATAAAAAATAATTGAAATAAAAAAAGATGAATCGATTTTGCTTAAGTATCTTTTTTATTAAGAAGCATCAGACTATACAAGACTTTACAAAGTACAACATAAGAAGTAAAAAAAATAAACGGTAGATCAGCAGATAGATTAATGTTGTCTCATACGATTTTGTGCAATAGTAAGAGAATTGTTGATGGGAACAACTTCATTAGGTGTCAAATGGCATAGACTTTTTAGATGTATTTTGATTGTCTGTCGGAGACGTGGTGAACAGAGGAAATAAATATAAAATGATGAAACATAATTTATGGACATAATAGATACTGTCAATTGATCGATCAGAAGTTCAATCGAAATTTGATTAAAACTTTTTGTTGCACTCTGTTCAAGTGTAATTGCAGAATAAATATTCAAGATAGCTCGAGGAAGTGTACAGAAGATACTTAAAATAGTCTGAGCAACCATCATTCTTGTCATTTGTTGTTCCCACATTGATGAACGAGTTCTATCAGGTTGTTGTTGATCATGTATATGAGCAGTAAGACGAATATTTCGATGTGTAAGAATAATAAATATAATTAAGATGAGCAAAGGAAAAACAGTAGAGAAAATAGGAGCAAGAAAATAAAAGACAATTTTTGTAAAAACATCATTCGTTGAAAAACAAACGTATGTTGGTGGAATTAAATCACAAAAAATAAGATAAGGAATATTCACCTATGACCAAAAAAGAAATGTGAATAAAACAAGATAACGTGCAATACGATTTGAATTTAATCGACGTATTCTAGCTGATCTAGATGTACATGCCCAACGATCAAATGCAGTCAAGCAAAGAAAACTCATTGCACCAGATACTGTTACTTGACCAAAGAAGAGCCCCAATTTACAAGATGTTGAAGAGACAGATAAAGATACTGATGGTATGACTGGAAGAAGAACAAGTAGTAAAACACTTACATCGAATAATGATTGACCGACAACATAATAAACACTGGGAGATTTTCGAAATGTTTTGAATCCGAGAAAAATAATCACATTGAATAATGCTGCTGGAACTCCAATACAAAAGAACACAACTGGTCCCCAAAAAGATAATTGAGTAGCTGCTTCAAGAACAGACATCTTTCACTTTCTGTTTTCTCTTTGTAAATGAATTGTATTCACAATTCCTCTGTAACTTGTCTGGTAGAAAAAGATAATAAGTTGTTCAAAATAGCTTTTCTCTTGTCATCTTCATATCTCATTTCCGGCGGCTGTCCATTATTCACAAGTAACATCAATACATCCATTTCATTATCTGTTTTCTTTGATATTTCTTTTGTGACTGTCTCATTACCATAAGTAGTCTACTACGTTGCAAAAAAAACCATAAATAGATGCATGCCTTGCAGATTAATAATATAGAAACAACTAAGAAATATAAAATATATAGCACGCATTTATTTATATTTTCTACGTCAAAATATGTGAATAGTTTCAAAATTTTACTGGGAAATCTTGACTTTTGAAAGAAGCCAAATTCTATAACAAAGACCGAAGCCTAAGGACATCTATAGAAGAAGATTTTTATGTCTTATCGGAATTCAAGATCATTGCCCATAAAATGACTGATATTCAGAGTAAACTGAATTCACTGTATTTTTTCTCGATCTACTGAGTGTTGGTTGCGTAGGAACAAGCGAATGAATCATTTCATGTCATTATTTACATTGAATGGTGTACATTTGCCTAGAGTAAAAAAGGAATGAATGAATAACTTATTATGACAAAAAACACGTGAATCAGAAATATTCATACACTAAACGTAGTAATAGCCGTCGACGATCGATCATAGGTAAAGAAGAATCGATTTATTTTTCTTATTTTATAACAAGAACATTTTTGTGGCTTAGATTTGCAGTTGATAATACGTTCTTTTGTTTTCGACAGTAAAAACAAAGTGATACTTACGATTGACCTTTTCTATTCTAATATTCTCTTAAGTCATTATTTCTATTCACTGTTTGGTACTTTCATGGCCGATACTTCTCTTCTTACCCTACCTGTGGAATTAATTCATCGCATATTTGACAATTGTGATGTTCAGAACTTTCTTTCGATTCGCTGTGTTTGTAAACGATTGTATATGTTGGCCAATACCTACAATCGATTCAAACTGATTTTCGATTCGGAATCACCATATAATGTAAAATCGATACCGTTTTTTGTTCAACCCGAAAATGTGACGATATTGATTCTCTCTAATGATTATTTAAAAACGGATCGAATCAAAGCATTTATTTCAATTTTTAATATTAGTCAATTTACTCGACTGCATTCGTTGAGTCTTCATCAAATTCAAGATGATGATCTCGAACATGTCTTAGAACATGTGAGCACTGATTATTTGACTTCACTTTTTATTGAATCGAGTCACAGTGAAAATTGCAGAGCATGGGCTCTCGTCCCATCGTTACTCAAACGATGTAGCTTACGAAAACTATCTATGCATAATATCAATTACATGATGGGACATATATTATGGCCCGATCAATACAAATTACAACATTTAGTCATCGATAGTTGTATCTATGGCGAATACCTTGATATTCTTCAAAAATTACCCTATTTACAAACACTCGTCATGCGAAATTGTACTATCGATGATACACATAGTACACTATTATTATTATCTAAATTCAAAACTCTTTCTTCATTAATATCACTAACCATTAGTAATTGCTCATTTAGTCTAAAAAATCTTACATTACTACTTTCACCAATACCTACACTTCTTCATCTCAAACTGATTTCTCATCGAGGAATACTTGATTCATTTTTTCATGGTTCTCGTTTAGAAGAATTAATTCGAGCAAAAGCACCGACACTAGTTCGATTTGAATTTTTTCTCTCGTATAACTATCAAGAAAACGATCGATTCATCAGTCTTGAATCTTTAATGGATCCTTTTCGTACACCTTTCTGGCTTAATGATAAACGATGGTTTGTAACATGTGCTTATGTTCCGAAAGGATCTACCATCTGGCTCCATACAACACCAATTAGAGATTGTGGGATCGAAAGATTAGTGAGATGTGAGGTATCATGGATAGACAACCAATGCCGTCTGACACAACGATCAATTGATGAAATAATTGATAATACTGATGATGTGGTATGTTCACATATATATATATCTAATGCATAGAACGAGAGTTTTATTTTGTCATCTCAAACAACTTTGATATGTAATCTAGCTGCATAAAACGCATTTCTTTCTCATCAAAGGATTTTCTGAATGATGTAATCGAATATGTAAATGAGCACCTGAGTTCAGTTGAGCCACTGAAGTGTATTTTGCCCGTGATTCTCTTGTACTACTCTTCGTCATAAGTTCTAACGATGCACTATACCATCATCTAACATCATATTTTTACAGACACTCAACACAATCAATCTTTACCATTATCAAATTGGAGACAGAGGAGTTCAATATTTCGCTGATGCTCTTCGTAACAATACGGTGACTATTCTTCTGGCAGTCTTCATCGTATATCTTATCTGATCTTTTAAACATAGACACTCACGACATTCGGTCTCTACTACAATCAAATCGGCGATAGTGGGGCACAATATTTAGTTGATATTCTACAACAAAATACAGTAAGTTCACTTTTCTATCGATTTCTTCATGTTCTATCTTTGAATACAGACACTTACCACGCTCAGTCTTCACCACAATCATATCGGAGACAAGGGAGCACAATATTTTGCTGATGTCTTACTGAACAATAAGGTAACTCTTTCTGTCGTCGTGCTTTTTATACATTTTCTCTAACCTTCTTCCATAGACACTCAGTTTCCTCAATCTCAATGATAATCAAATCGGCGATAAAGGAGCACAACATCTGGCTGATGGCTTAAGACAGAACACAGTGATTTGTTGCTTTTGCTTCCTTTTCTTACTTCTCTCTTCTATACTTTTTCACAGACGCTCACCTCACTGAATATCGATAAGAATTCTATCGGACAACAAGGAGTAAAATATCTGGCTAATTCATTACAACAAAATAAAGTAACATATCTTTATAGATCTGTATCTTAATTTATATCTTCTGATGTAGACACTCACTACACTCAGTCTTTGTCACAATCAAATAGGTGATAGTGGAGTGCAGCATCTTACTGATGGCCTACGACACAATAAGGTAATTCTCTTTCTTACAATCGTCACCATATCTCACATCTAGACTTTTTTACATAAAGACACTCATCACTATCAATCTCGATAAAAATCTTATTGGCGACCAAGGAGCAAAACGTCTTGCTGATGTTTTACGACACAATACAGTAACCTTTCTTTTCTTCTTCTTTCTTCACCCTCTCCTTTCTCACACAGACACTGACTACGCTAAGTCTCAATGAGAATCAAATCGAAGACGGTGGAATAAAACGTCTTGCTGATGCTTTACGACATAATACAGTAAATCTCTTGAACTTTTTTGCCTCTTTATATTTCCTCAATGTCTATTTTTTTCATGCAGACACTTAGTATACTAAATCTCAAGGATAATCAAATTGGACATGAAGGAGCAAAACGTCTTGCTGAAGCTCTACGAACGAACACAGTAAATATTCTTCTTTGTCTTGTGCACTTCTCACATTTGCATTTTACTACGTAGACAATCAAGGAGATTCAGCTTTGGAATAATGCTATCTTATCATCAATATTGGATCAATTGAAAAAACTTGACAGTCGTCTTAAATTTTAAATATTTCCTTTTCTCTTTACTTACTGAAAATAAATAAACTATGTAAAAATTGTCGCTTAGACTTGCCCGTGGTGAGAAAGAGTGATCTGAGGACAGGTGCAGTATTATGATTATACTCACTAGTCAGGCGTTCATAAAATATGAGGGTCTGCATCAGGGTGAGTTTTCTTGTCCACCCACACCCCCACCCTAAAACAGAAATCTATCTGATAGATAGATAACCCACTGTGGTTCATTGGTCCAAATAAGCACACTTATAATCAAATGTCTTGTATTCTAGTCTTACTCATTGCATAACCTAAAAGTATGTATAATACATTAAACTGAGAAATTATCAACAAAAACTTGAAAGATAAGATTTAATGTTTTTTTACTTCACTTTATTTAATCTGACAAAATAAACAAAAAATCTCACCCATAGTTGTACATTCCTAGCTCGGGTTTTTTCCATCTTATATAGCTTTAATTCCAATATGTTTATCTTTGTGCTAATGCAAAACTGTTGTTTTACGTTCTACATGTGTTTGTTATGATTTCTTTTCATCATCTGTAAATGCTTTTTTGTTTACTTTGGATTTTTCCCCGTGACTGTGTAGGTTACTTCAATAACATAGTTGGAAGAAAAAAATCAGAAATATATAATCATGCTGTCTTAATAGCAAATGATTCATTCGAAAAATAAAGTAGTAAATTTAGCACTTGCATTTATAGGTAAGCAAAACAGATTGTTTTAAATACTCTGTTTCGAATATAATCGGAATACTGATGAGAGACAATCATGCGATGTGATCAACCGCTTTTAAGTTCGAATTCTATCCGTTATAAATAAGCCCTGCTAAAGTGTGAAAAATCTCTAATGAATAAGCGCCCATAAGGCGTTTCTCATGAGGTATAGCCGTTTTGTTTAAGTTTTAGCTTATTGTACGATATGTACAATGTCATACAGGTGTCAGTTCAAATGGATTTGTCCTTCAAGAAATTTTAAACTATTAGAAAACACTCCTACTTCATAACAGATTCAAGAAAAGGTGTAGGTGAGGATGTGAATGAGAGACTTATGTGTTATCCACCTACTAACACCCACACTCTGCCAAGCCACACTCATATTATAAATACGAATTATTTATTATCAAATAGGATGTTCAACAATCCAATAAATAAATTACGCTCCACATTAAATACGGTGATACACAAACGTTCAGGCGAAGGTAAGAATCAGCAAAATCCATCAAATGATATTTTAAGTGAACAGACAGCACTTTTTACAATTCTTGGCGATCTAAAACTCTATAATACGAATGATGCAGCATCCAGAATATATAGATCAACTAATTCATTATATGATGTTGTTATTCGTATTAATAATATATCTGATTTAAATACGCAAGGATGGGAAATTTTAGTTGGTAATCATTCAAATAATATTATACCAAATAAAGTGATAGCTTCGAATAATGACGAATCAGGACAAATACCCGATGAAAAGAAAGAAGCTGTGATAGCTACTGTTCTGGGTGCATATAATCGTGGCAAATCATATTTACTCAAAAAACTTTGTAGGATCAATATTCCTAGTAGAAACATAACCCATACTGAAGGTATATCTATTACAGTAGGAAGAGATAATTACAGAAATATTATTTTTCTTGATACTGCTGGCACAGATAAACCAGTTAAAAATGATGAAATTGAATTTAAAAGGGCAACTGAAACACTTTTGTGTGAAGTCGTTCTTCATTTAGCTACTTTTTTCATCATTGTTGTAAATCGTTTACGAGCTACCGATCAAATTTATATTCGACAAGTATTGAAATATTGTCGAGTTACACAGATTAGAAAAAAAATTATTATTGTTCATAATCTACTTGATGTTAAAACGATCGAAGATGTTAACACAGTCATAGAAGAAGATATTAAACTGACATTCAGAGCAATCGACAAGCAAATACAATTGGACATAGGTGGTACCACCAAATCGATTCATTTTTTTGAATCAAAACAACAGAACGACATTGAAATGCGTCACTATGTTTTAGCAAAAAGTCATTCCAAGGCAGCTGATATATGGAATAAGCAGTCTCTAGACGGTATTATGAATCTTTTACAAAATTCAGAGAACAAAAACAGTCCTAATATTATCAATGACATGATTACTTATATTAATGGCAAACTTCCACAGTTGTTTAAACATAATAATGATTCTAGAAGCGGTACTGCTCAACCAGCTCTAAGGATTGTACAACATGATAGTCTACCATATATTGTACTTGCTGATCGAAGAGCTCGTCACAATTTGTTGGAAGAAGGCTATTTATTAGAACTATCGGAGAAGCTTGTTTATGATGATGCAGGATATTTTGTTACAAACGAAAGTGGAAATTGGCAACCTCGTTACAACTTATATGAAGATGACAACGAGTATTGTTTAATTGTTGAACTTGCAGGATTTGCAAAAGGTGAATTAGAGACAAAGCTAGCCGAGAAGTCTATCACTATTACAGGTACTCGTTCTGATTTAAACAACAGAATGAATTATCGTACTATTCGTCAATCAGATATTTTAATTGGTTCTTCTACATTAACTATTCCATTCGAGATCGATACAGTTCGTGACAAAGTAGAGTCAGAGCGTATGGATGGTTTTATTAAGATGTTAATCCCAAAGAAAACCCTAGGTGTGCTATCCTTGGACTTATAAAGTATAAGACTGAAGAAAAAAGAATCATATTATCCTTTTTTTATACGAACTATCATATTCAAAAAGACTTTTTAAATAAATAAATAAACGAGAGAAAATAAAGATGTCAGCTACCTTTGAGTATGGGTATACAAGTGTAATTGTGGCTATTTTATTGAGAATGAGTATGACAGCAAAAGAGTATTATTAATAGGATAGCCTATTGTCATTTCATTTTTTCACAAAGTTCTGTTAGTTTATTTTGTTCGACTATCCACAATCGATATGTTTTATCTAATGCGAAAGATTCGATAAAATGGATTATATAAACAAGCGAGAAATTGAACCTACATCTTCCAATGACTGATTGGATATGTATCATTCAGACGTTATCAGATCTGTAGAACAGACACTGAGTCTTTAAAACGAACTAAACATACTAGATCTTAGAATACAATCTGGTTGTACTTTCAAATGATTCCTAATACTATTGAAATTAGATTCTTGCTAATAATAAGATTCATCGATATTTATTTGTATTATTTCATTGGTTTGAGGATGTGAGTGTAGGTGTAAGTGAGAGAATAAAGGTATGAATCATTCAAAGAGCAATATTCACATCCACACCGATCCTCAAGGTTCCACTCTTTTTCCCTTGTGTCATTAGCTTTTTTTTTATAGTTATTACTATTACTTATAATAAAGCTCTGTCCTGTGTGTCACTCACTTTATATCTCACAGTAAGGTGAGTAGCAAGAACAAAAGAAATTCATTTTTTCTAACTTTCTTCAAAGATAAGAGATAATATCGTCACTAACGAAAAAACACCTTTGCTTTGTACATAATTCACGTCAAAAGCCTCGCAGTATTTTTTTTTTGTTTCTGAATCATAGATCGAAATTACACAAGGATATAAAATTAATTCATAGAATTGTCTTGTGAGGGATCAGTAAAAAGAGCAAATAATTATTATTATTAACTAGCAGAAGTATCTGCCGTTGCTCAGAAAATGAAGAATGTGGGCAAGTGAGGATGAGAAGCGAGTGTGTTTGAATGTAGTAGAGTATACCCATCCACACCAACATGTTTATTTTATGCATTAAAATCATTTACTCACTATTTGGTTTTCTACAACTTCTAAATGAATCATCGCCAACCTGTAATATGAAAACACCAAGGAAGAAGAAGAAGAGCAAAAAAACACGTCATAACCGATGCAATAAATGCATAGTATCATTCAAAAAGCACATGGTTGTGCGTTGTTCTGTTTTTTCCTTCACAAATAACGAAAGAAAAAAAAGAATAATATGCCTTTAGAATACTTCAGTGTATACATTTCTCAATCTTTCATAGTCACTCTATAGGGTTGATTTCGCAAATATGTATCAAATCAAACAACGATCAAGTTTCAGTGAAACTTTTACTATTGAGACAAGGAAATCAAGAAGTGAGTTATACATTACATATATAATTCAAATGAATTCTTTTGCTTAATTTTTTTATTTTAACATAACAGAGTTTAATGCGGATAAGTAAGTAAAATATCTATTTTATCATTATGTCATATATATTTTTTTTAAATCTTATGTAGTCTATTAGTCTCCTGCATTGAAAATCTTTCAAATGAACTTTTATATGAAATATTTGATTATCTGGATGGTAATGATATTTTCGAAATATTTTCTAATCTTAATTATCGTTTTCAATATCTTATTACCTGTTCATCAATTCCATTCAAGATAAAATTTCGTTCTCATACAACATCACAACTCATAGATTGTTGTAAAACTGTTATTGTTCCAAATCGGCATCATATACTTTCATTAAATTTCGAAGGTGGATCATTAATTGATAACTTTTTCAAACATTGTATCATCGATTCATCATTTACTCGTCTTCAATCAGTTGTTCTCAGCAATGTTTCAATCAATCGAGTCGTGAGTCTTCTGTTTTATTTGAGATCTTTACCTCATCTCTTCTCATTGAATATGAGTATTAGGGAAGAAGAGTACTTTGATCTCAGTGATATCTATCGAATAATTTTCACTTTACCTTCTTTAAAATATAACAAATTATCATTATGCTTGGAGTACGACGAAGAAGATACGAATATATCCATACCACTTGCTCTCAATGAACAATTCAGTACAATTGAATATATGGTTATTAATCACACTTGTACTCCAGATAAGCTTATGTCTATACTCTGTCATACACCTCAACTTCATCATTTAATCTGTGAAACCTTGGAAGAAATAGAGCCTGCTTCTACAAATGAACAATCAATAACACTATCGAATTTAGTATATATTCGTATCAATAATTGTCAAATAGATTTTGATAGATTTGAAATGTTTATGAAGAAAGTATCTTCTCAATTACAAGTATTACGTGTCAAGCAAAAATATGATAAAGCTTATCTTGATGCTGATCGATGGAAACGATTAATCGAAAATTATATTCCCAATTTGCAGGAATTCATTTATGAATATCCTGGATACGAATATAATGATTATGAGACTACATCTCTCGATACAAATTTTAATCAATTCATTTCACCATTTTGGATGAATAAAGGATGGATATTTGAATTAGAAATTAACAATAAAGAAATTAGCTTTTCAATTCATCCACATAAGTAAACGCATAAACATCTGTTCTATCAATAGTTTTACCATTACTTTTTTTTATAGGAAAATATGGTTCGATGTTGACGGAAATACAGAAAATGTTCCTATTCGAAAAAATATTGATAATGCTTTGGCTCCTTTCATTCCAACTAGTCAACTTGTAATCAGTGGTTGCTCTTCTACAGAACAAAATCAAACATTTATTGATGATTTCAAAGCTCTGTTTGTTGCAATTCAATTTACTCATTTGAATATTAACTGTGAAAAAGTACCTATTGAAATGTTAATTAGAATCATACAATTGTTACCTAATCTTGATTCATTGAAAGTATCATGTATGCCAATCATGCAATCAGCCTGGTTGTTTAGCATAGATAGAGATTTGTTTTTTCAAACATCGATCAACAACAAAATTAAAAAAGTCCATCTCGAGAAGATCATTGAAATAGAACAATTAAATTTTCTACTCTTTCTTTGTAATTACATGCAATATTTTCAAGTAGATTGTGGAAAAGATATGGATCTTGAACCTATTGTGCGACATATTTTGATGAAGACCCGTATATACATTCCACATCTTACTTGTTTACATCTCAATGTTCAAAGTGGTAATGAAGAAATGGTTTATAACTTACAGAGACTGATCGAAAATGAGAAACTATTAAATAAATATACGATAAAACGTATTTCCGATAATATTATTCTGAGATGGAATTGACATTGATTTTATTGATTGTGATTTTATTTTTCGAATAACCAACAAATATATTCAGATTGATGCATACGTATGAATTTTTTTTGATAGAAGTAATAATAAAGAATATTTGAAAAATTTTCTGTGATTAATATGCTAATTCATTTGGTTTTGTTGAGCTTTTGAATGATTCATCTCAAAAACACACATCCTGGTGTTCTATAAAGTATATGATCGTCTTTATATTGCTAATAGTTATCATACAATTTCTAAAATATTTTTTGATTTAAAAAAATTAATCTGTTGCTTTTCAATACGCTGAAAAATCTTCTAAATATGATCTTGAGTGTGGATGTGTTGTGTTAATTATACTCGTATCTACACCCTCTACCCTTTTGAAATAATTATTAATACTAATTTGATTTCTACTTATTTAAATAAAAAGTATCGTTCTTGATTAGCTTTTATATCTGAATTAAATATAATTAGGTCACATTAAACATAAAAAACTTTTAAAGAAAACGAAATTATTCTTCAAAATCTTGTTGAAACATTTGATTTGAGAGCGTTGAATGAGAAATTGGCTAAAGTGAGTTCTTTTTGAATCATACATTCAGTTGCACATTCTTGTAGATTATTAATAAAGTTTAAATCATGATTTGGATTGATATTATGTACTAGTTCATGACATGTAACCATGAAATAGAAATTTAGAATTGTGTTTACAATACGATCTGATGTTGTTGGTTGTTGAAGATAAGTTTGAAGTTCATCAGCATAGATTTGCTCGAAATAACGAAGATTAAAGAAAAGTGCACCATTCTTATTGAAAGCTATACGATCTAAAAAGAAAGAAATATCAATCAATATAGATTAGATGAATACACTAACTTACCTCCATTAATGTCACGAAATAGATGCAATGCTTCAATGGAAAGTTCAAAAACATATTGAGCAAGATTAGTAAGTACATAGGAGAGCTGTTGTGCTTGATTGATCATTTTAGATGTTACAATTACATCTTCTTCAATAAAAAGTGGTATTGGAATATCAGCACTTGGATAAATTTTCATGTTGATATCGGGTATGACTTCACATGATTCATGATGCTCGTTACGGATATATCCTTTGTGATTAATAGTAGATTCTGGATACGCTTGACTTTGTTGAACTAGACCACGTAGTATTCTCTTCATGGGGACCTTTCCACGTTTGAAATCTTCAATCGGATGTCTTGCTATGGTAGATGTATGGTTATCTCGTTGCTGAACATCGGGCACAACATTTCTGGTATGATCGTGTGAAGTATGTGTGGTCTTGACACGAGAAGGATCAACTGGTTGATCATCCTTTTCAACAGAATCTTTAGCACGATCAAGCTCTTTCAATTGAATGCCATGATTATTAGAATCTTTAGTATAACCGGGCTCTTTAGATTGAATGTTATGATTCATAGGATCTTTAGCAGGATCGAGCTCTTTAGATTGAATTTCATGATTAATAGGATATTCATCGTGATCAGGCTCTTTAGATTGAATGCCATGATTAATAGGATCTTTTTTCTTATTTGAACGACCAAGACGTCCAAATATTCCAAGAGCACTAAAACAATTGAGAATAGTTTATCCAATAATATAATAGTCAATATCGAAAATACAATAGTTTGTCTTAGTATATTCGATTACTTTTGCTTACCCTGCCAATAGAGATGGAATTTTTTTCGATCGTACGACAGGTTCTTCTTGTGGTGACAGTAGATCTTGTGCTAAGCAAATAAAAAGATGTTTTGTTTCTTTACTAGTTCATGATCAAGTAAACTCACATCTATTTTTTAACAAAGTTGTCACAGGAAGACCGTGTCTTTCGAGTGATTCCAACGATAATGAAAGTCTTTTATATATTGTATCGATTACTGATTCGGATGGAGCTTTGAAAACAAATTGAGCAAGTTCACGTGCAATATCGAGATAATCATAGTTCGATGTTGACAAATCCTGTCGAAGATATAATATCACTTCGTTTTGTTTCTGTTGAAGTGTACATGAACTACTATTTATTGACTAAAATTCAATAGAAAGAAAGTTTATTAATCAAAAGAAGATCTTAAGTTTTTCTTACATCAAGAACTTTTGTTACATTTTGAAATGTTAAACGACATCTTATGTCTTTTATTTCAAAAACAGATAAATTCTTCTCAAGCAATTGAAAATGTTGCTTATTCAAATCGGCTAGCGGTACACCCTACAAAAACAGTAACCATACAAATGCATATATTTTGAGTGATAACAATGATTCTTACTTGTTTATCAACAAATAAAATATTAAGACGTTGTTGAATTATGTTCTTCAGTTCATTGCTTTGATCTGTCGATATAGGTTTGCCTAATAATTAGAAAAAAGATAAGAAATTTTTTATTCCAATACTTTTCAATATCACAATCAGATTTAATTTTTAACTATACCTGTGGGTACTAGCTCTCGAGTCACACATTCCGATAACCATTTAGCTCCAAATTGTTTGTATAATTTATTTAATTCAGGCTCATTTGAACATATAGGACGATGATGAAGTTCACATTGTGGATCATCATTGAGATAAATTTCAGTTGGTTTCACAATTCTATAAAAATACATCGTTTTACTTTCATTACTATCAATTCGTTGAAAACCAAGACACCATGGTTCCGTTTTTAATCGTCTTTCTAATGGCTCATTGTGAAATTCAGGTATTTCAGCCGAAACACGTGCAATTCGTTTAAGACAATTAATATAAGTATTGATCTTCTGTTTTAAAATTGTTTCATTATCTTTCAAATTAGAAAAATAATTTGCTTGTCGTTCAAGAAGTATTTCAACTAGCTTGGGAATAGGTGGAAAATGGCGAACACCAATAGTTAAAAGAAATGAATTGCCTTCTGATCCATAATCGACATAATCAATGAGACCACTCATATCTAATTCTGTAGAAGCCGAGCTTGTTGCGTGTTGGATGAAGATTTGTGATGGTTTCATTAATGTTGACACACCATGTAAAGGAATAAAAGCAATATTAGATAAATGTTTTATAAATGTCTGATTAAGTCCTTCGAGTCCATTCAAATATGCAAATATTTCCCCAGCTGAATTGATTGTTAACAATTCAGTTTTTCTTTCGATAACAGTATCAAAAGCTTGTGTTAGAGTGGGCTGTTCTTTAATACCAAGCAACGGAATAATATGATATTTTTCAAATAATTTCACTACTTCAGGAAGAAGAGTAGCATATAAAGGATTTGATTTTAGAAATACTTTATTTGGTGTTGATAAAATTATATTATTATTACTATTAGTTTTTGTTGGTAAACATGATGGAAGAAATGCTTGTTGAATATCGTTTATTTTCCATGTTGTTGAATAATATTTTTGAAATTTTTTAGCAAAAAACTGAAGTGCTATTGGTAATTTATGTTGTTTATCATTATATTCAACAATGATACGATTAATTAAATTATGTAAATCAGGTATGTCTCTTACACCTAATTCTTTTAAAAAAGCAAATTCAGATGAATGTGGATCAATATCGTCCCAATCGAGAATAATCAAGTCATTCCAATTGAGGTCTTTAGCAATCGATGGAAAATGAAGATCATGAGGAAAATATTGTTGTTTGATTCGATCAGTAGATTGCAATGTTGTTCCTATGAAGATAGAAAATAGTTTGTTTGAGGAAATTATTTAAACTAACCTTGCAAAAATTGACTTTGTTTCAGAGCTTTAAAATCTTCATCAGTCATATATTTTCGTTCTTTCATTAAAGTTTCGATTAATGTTTGGATATTTTCTTGATTTAATTCTGATATATTATTAGAGTTCATTTGCCAATATTTGATGATCGATTGGATATTCAACATTCGACATCCAATTTGTTTAAGAAAATATGTTGAAACAAGATTTTCATCGGAATTATTAATATTTGTTTGATTCTTTGTTTTTGTCTTATCTGGTAGAATATTAAGTGTAATAGCAGGTGAATCAGGTGTTAACATATGGGATGGAATATATGATTCATTTGGTAATTTCATACCTTCTGTTGTTGGTATACATTTCAGATCGGAAAGAATCTTTTTAACTTCTAACCATTTTGATTGGGAAAAATGACTTGAATATTTTGATAGATTACTTAAAAGACGTGTTGCTGTTTTACTATCGTAAAATAAATAATGTTGATTTTCATGTAAATAAAATTCCATAAGATCTTTGAATGTACATGGTATCAGAAATAAATGATGTCGAAGCTGTTCTTCTGAAAAATGTCCAGCTATACTAACTGGTAAAACATTTAGTGGTAGAGGAAGAATTGATGAAATATTTGATGCATCATAACAATTGATTTGTTTGAAGAAACTAATTGGTGAATTAATAGTTTCTTGAAAACGAACGATTAAAAGTATGCGTTTGGCATATGAACGATCATTGATACCATGAATACAAAGCCATTGAAGTAATGCAATTAATTCATTGAATAAAAGAATGGATGAAATTAATTGTGTTTCTATGATGGATTTGTTAACAATATTGATTAGTTGATATTCTTTTAATATCGTAAAGAAATGATTTCTAGCTAATTCAAATGGAACAAGTGGAAGTGAAAGAAATTCATGAATATATTTAGAATCTGCAAGAAATGCTTGTGCAGATGGTAATAATGATAAATGCTTCGCAGTTGATGTTTGTTTTACTGGAACGAGAATATTATTTCTTGATGCAAAAAATCCACTACGAACGATGATACCTACAAGAAAAAAATTACTTAATTTAATTCAATTAATAATTGAGTATGAACTTACCAACTTTCTCGTTTGGTGTTGTTGGTTGAAAAGAATAAGATTTTATTAAAGCATTGTAATAGACATCTGATCTATTGTGTGAACTATGGTTGATTGTTTGATCGTAGAAACATCGAGCGATTTGTCCAACAGTTGCAAGAAGTTCTTTATTCCATTTGGCAATGTATGGATCTTGTAGATTGAGTTCTTGACGTTCGACAGTTGGAATAAAATGACTGTAGACATGCATCCCTATACCAATCGACTGATGTGTTCCAAGTCCAATAAATATAAATCCTGATGGAATAATTTCATTATCAAGAAATTTTAATGGGAGGATCCGTTCGAGAATTTGACTATTTAGATTCTTATCTACTAACGATGATTGCAATTGTTGTTGATTAATAATAGTCTAAAGAAAAAAAACTATAAAAAGTCCAAAAATAAAAAAAAAGCAATTCGTTATTCACATCAATTGGTACGAATAAAATTTGAATTTTAATACTAGATGGTAAACGTTTCAAAGTACGTTCAATATAATTATGAAATTGTTGATCAACATTGACACTAGCTTCGACAGTTATATGACCAAGAACAATGGATGCAGTATTATCAATAGTAATGATTTGTTCTGTAACAACAAATGAATTGATATGTAACATATGATGAATAGAAGACTGTGGTTTAAATGTAAATGTATTTTGAATTGATGGATTATCATATTTCTTTTTAGATACTTGAAAGACAGTTAATGAATTGATTGTTATAACAAGATTTACAATATGACGTGTAAATGAAAGAACTATTTATAATGTAAAATAAAATAGAAGTAGAAAATTTATTTTTTGCTAAATTGTTTTACCTTTGGCAAAATAAGCTTTCAATTCAGTTAAATTGATTGTTGACATAACTTCCTTTGTTTCTTTACTGCTATTTAAATTTGATTCAATGCATAGAATACATTTATTTCGCATGTTAAGAATAATTGAAGTTTCGTTGGATTGTTGTTGAATTGATAGTTTATCATGTTCATAAAATAATTGATCACCTTTCCAAACAAATTTCATGTATTCTTTTCCAGATGTAATCATTGGTTCATTCGTATATGAAAATACGGAGAAAAATCCAACACCAAATTGACCAACTGATTGAGGATCTGTGTTTCCTTCGGCAATAGTAGCAACACGTTTCCAATCAGTTTCCGAGAAGATCTTACCATTGTTTATCATACGGAATTCAGTAATTGTTCGATTATCAAATTCTTTCTCTTTTGGTAATGATGAATATGGTGCATCGCATTTAATTTGCAAATGAAAAGATGTTGCTCGAGCATCATCCGCATTTTGAATGACTTCTCGACAAACAACGAAATCCGATGAATATTGAGTAAATATGTTATCAATCATCTTTCGTTGATTGACACGAACTTCGTGCAATTGTCCGTTTCGTAAACCATTTGATTGACGATCGTTATAATTTAGAATTTCCGCCATATCTGAAAGAGCAGCAGCGCGCTTATTCTAAAATTCAAGAATTTTACAGTTATAGGATGTTGGAATTTTAGCATAAGAAGGATGTGGGTGAGAGTGTATATATGGGTGTCTCTTCTTTGAATCTCACCAACCATACCCATCTATACTAATATGAAATCATTTCATATAGATTTATTCTAAAATTCTATAAGTCACCTCAGTGCACACACTCTTAGTTTCTGACGACATGCTTTACATTCTATTGAAGCAAATGACAAATTCTCAACCATCCTTGGTTGATATGCGTATGTTGTATGGATGTTGCGAAGTGTTTTATAAGTGTAAATATTTGTAATGGAATCTTCCAATTAATGTTTTATTTCTCTAAAATTACGTTGGAAGAAATGTTTCACAGGATAAAACAGTAAAGGAAGAACGATATTATAAAAGATTTTGTAATATTACACTTGAATATGAATTATATGAAGGTAAGGAATAAAAACGAATGCGCACAGCAATGAAAGATTACTTATGTTTATTCATGAGCTCTTATATTTCTATGTGGACTTAACGAATATTTATTTGGTAAGAATTTAAGAGCGAATGTGATTGTCTTCCCACATCACGCCTACGCTTATACCACACACACAATTATTCACACTACCCACATCCACATCCTCAGTTTTAGATGTTGATGGTTGTGGGAGTGGGTGAATCA
This sequence comes from Adineta steineri, assembly GCA_905250115.1. Taxonomy (NCBI): domain Eukaryota; kingdom Metazoa; phylum Rotifera; class Eurotatoria; order Adinetida; family Adinetidae; genus Adineta; species Adineta steineri. The sequence continues at coordinate 89,965 of CAJNOI010000149.1, forward strand.
TCGATAGAAATAATACCCATTTCAAACATCAAGATGAGGGGTTTCATCCGAAATACTGGGTGAATGAGTGATTTCACTCAGCAATTCCTAACAAAATTTGCTTTTGTTGATGACTTTGAGTATGAGATGTGATCGAGGACGAATATGCAGGTATAGTAGAAATCTGCATCCACACTCACACTCACATCCACACCCACACCCACGGTCAAAGCATCAAATAAAGTGAGAGATAGTATTGCATGGCCCAAAGATCGAACACAATTACCCATCATTTCTTTCGAAGAATATCAACAAATGGCTAACGGAGATGACGGTCGTCAATTTATCTTGATTGCTGGTTTTGTTCATGATGTCACCGATTTTATCGACTCTCATCCTGGTGGTCGAGCTCTACTTAAGAGTCAGGTGGGGAAGGATGCTACTGTACCATTTCATGGTGGAGAAGTTGAGTGTCTAAAGAAGCAGTTGTGATTTTGTATTGCTATCACGGACTTGCATAGTTCATTCTTTCAAATATACTCTTTTTTATTACATTGTAACAAAAAATTCTTTGTGTCTTAGTAACATTAAATAAATGTTTCAAGTATTTTTCTATTGAAAATGGACTTTAATATATCAGTTCTATTGTGATTCATAGATGTTATTACGAAATTTCAACGTATGACAAAAGTGATAGGAAGAAAGAAATTTCGCAATAACTGCAATATTTTCTCTCTTTCATTATAAAACTTCCTTATATTCAACACAGTCTAAACCATTACTATGTTATTCTTTGAACTTAAACCAAATACTTCACAATCAACAAATGATCAATATCTATGAATTTTATTGTATTTTCAGATACTCAACACCAAAATTTGACTGGCAAATGAATCCCCTTTAAATACGTTGAAACTAATTGAAATAAAAGATTCTATTGGTTTGTCTACAGATCAAGAATCATATGATTCAAATATTTTTTGATGATTTCATTTTGACTGAACATTAGTTTAATGATTTGTCTTTTGATTTAGATATTTTAGATGCAATTGTAAAATTACTTAATTCTAAGTCCATTATGTCCAACAAGTCTGAACAAGATCAAATCGATCGAAGAGATTCTACACTGTCTAGTGATTCTACTTCGGAATGGGTTCGATTTGGAAATACGAAAGTGATGAAATATTCTAAAGAATATCATCATAAACGATCGAAAAATAATCGAGCCGTAAAGAAATCACGACAGAAAACTAAAGAAAGCAAGAAAGCAAGAGAATTAAAAATGGCCACGTTAGTCACTGAAAATCAACAATTGACTAATCGAGTCGATCAACTTACGAAAGAACTGGAATCACTCAAATCATCCTACAGAAATATTGCATCAAATATTATCAATTAATGTGGGTAAAGCATTCAAATCAAATTCTACATGTTGAGCAACCGTCAAAGCAGCGATAACAAAGTTCATGTTTTTTTCTCTTTTTTATGATTAATAAAAAAATAATATCTTAATCTTAAGATTGCTTTTGACATACTTATGATCGACTAGATCGTGAGAGTGTGGGTATTATATTTATCTCCTACCCACACCCTACGAAATAAAGTTATTAATCGATTGAAGTGTAAAAATTTTAGAAAATCTTTGAATGTATTACTTTTGAATGTACATGCAAGCAACTTTGAAAATTTGTAATTAAAAAACTTGATACAGTTTTTTTTATGAATTTTTAATATTTTATTATTTTTTTGTTGATTAAATATAAACGGATACAATACAATGAAGCTAAATAAGAACAAAAATTGTATGCAGAGATTTCTAATAGAAAAGTGATAAGCACTTGTGCGAAGAATATACTATAGATAATTATAATATTAGTTCATTTATGAAGTCATATATTTTATTGTTGATTAGCACAATCAATAATCCTATAAAGTATATGTTCCAGTATTTGTATTAAATGTGATTGTTGTGCCAGCTGCCACTGGATTCAATTGACCAGCTGAATAAGTTATCTGTGGCCCAGCTCCCGATTCTATTATATGACAAAAATATTTCACTTGTTAATAAAAAAAACAACATATAAAAAAGAACTTACGTTGCACACCTATAGTTGGTAGACGAGTTCCAGAGTACGTTTCAAAATAAGAACATTTAACAATATTTGGTAAATTTTCATAAAAAATAATTTGATAGTGATTATAGGATGATGAATTATCAATAAGAGCTTCCATAATTTCGAAAGTTGTTATTCGATTAGGTGCCAACCCACTGACACCATAATAAAGTCCTTGCGTCATACCGGTAAAAATGTATAGGTCAGTCCAATATCCAAATACTGTTGGACCAGCAAAACTTGCACTCGGAAGAGTACTACTCGACAAGGAACTACTACAGCTACCAAGACAAAGAACCTAAAATATAGTCAATTGAATTTATTGCAATATTTCAAATATATACAGATATTTATTAAAAACTTTTTATTTGATTCAAGACTTTACAGAAAAGCAAAAGTTTTCATCTGTGAGCCTATTCTGATGAATTGAATATAAAGAAAACTTACTCCATTACTTGACAAAGTGATACTACTACTTGAATAACTATAAAGTGTAATGGTAAGTGGAAGGCTGACTATTGTTGTTGCATCATCGACATTAACAGAACCGTCCCACCCAGAAACAGCAACACCACCAACAAGTCGGATACTACGTGTTATACTACATATGCCACCTAAGCAACTGCCATAACCAGATGAACAAACATAACCGACTGATCCACAATTATAAAAATCAATTAGTGTATTAACACATGTTCCTGACGGTGTTGGAACGTATCCAGCAGTACAAGTTATTGTTGCTAAAATCACAGATATATTCACTGAAACACTCGATCTGCTAAAAGCCTACTTGTTGTTGTTGTAGTGGTAGTAGTTGTTGTTGTCGTTGTAGCAGTTGTTGTAGTAGTAGTTGTTGTTGATGTTGTTGTAGTTCTGCTTGTTGTCGTGGTGGTTGTTGTCGTAGTAGTAGTTGTTGTTGTTGATGTCGTAGTTGGTTCTAATTTGAAAAAAATAAATTTAAAATGAGACAAGATTATTAGATGAAGTTTTGTTCATAACTACTTATTTCGTCTTTTGAAACAATGTATCGATTGTAAGTATAGACATAAATATATTTTTTTTTACTAAATATCACTTAAAAGCTAGTTCTTCAACTTTCGAACATTCTTATCCAGTATTACTTGTATCGAAATCAGTCCTTATGGGACTGCATAGAAAGGAATTTTCATAGCGAAATTGTCTTAAATAAAACTATAGTTCAGACAAATGATTATATCATTCTAGAAATGAACTAATTAATTTATAGGAGAAAATTACTTCTATCTATATTTTTTTTTAAATCTATTGTATTCATACTAACCAGATGGAAATCTTGTTCCACTAATAACATTCATACTAACAGTGTCCATATCGGCTACCGCATTCACATTTTGATTTGACATATCAGTAAATAATTCACAATTAGAAGTTGATCGATGGAAACTGGCTGCTCGACAATGAATTTGACTTAAACAATACATTTGACACTTCATACTATTCTGTGTAATGATATTAATGAATGGTAAACAAGTTGTATTAGCACATTCAAATTTGAAACAATTCATTAAAGACATTTTTGCTGATCGCATATCTTGTGGAACTGCTTGTGTAATACACATAAATAAAAGTAATAAAGAAACTTTTCTTGACATTGTCGTCAACAATTCTTTCAATGAATGAAATGAATCTAATTTTGAAGAAAATGTAAAGTATTTATTAAAAGAGAGAGACTCTCTTTTTCTCTCTCTTTTTCAGCGTAATCTATACTTTTTTTTCTATAAATTACTAAGTCATGTCTCATTTTGTAATGAGTGAATAAATATTGTTGATTATCGAGAAAAATGATTTTTTTTTGTTGCTACGCTATTTCAGTGTAAACATACTTAAGATTAGAACTCGTATATTATCTAGAGAAAAGAGCGATCGACTCAAAAATATTTGATTCATAAAGCAAGCAATCAATATTTAATCGATTTGTATATGATATGAAACAGGAAGAAATTCGTCAATCTTGCTGTGGTACTGAGAACAATTGTTATTAGTAGAAGATACATTAAGATTATTCTTGAAATGAACTAAATTTTTTCAATATCATTTCCAGATGTTTTTGTGCGCGAAGAGATATTTCTATTATATAGACATGATACGGCATATAGGATGTCCCAAACGTCATGATCATTTAAGAAATTCATTTTTCTCTCGTATTAGCAAAGTGATATTAATATTCTTTTTCATACGAGTCATTTGTATGAGTAATGTTCAAAACTATTATATTTGACATCAATAAAAGAAATATCATGAAAAATTTGCTTTATTTTTAATTAAATCGATATGTCAAATTATTCTGTTCTTCAAATCATCTAGATTCTAAACTATCGTTTTGAGATGTTCATATAAAAAGAAGTCTATGATCCACTTGCTGCTAAAGACTTCATTAAGTAAACTACGGTCTACGTTTGAAAGAATTACATCTTCTAAAGGGCTGACAACAGGTGATATATTTATCAAAAGCTGTCCGTACTTAGCTTTATAGTATTTTCAACGATAGGTAGATTGTAAGATGCAGATCAGTATAATAAGCTAATCATTCGCCTAATCTGCCACCATTAGACTTCTCTTTGTGGGGATATCTCAAAACAATAGTTTAAAATCTTTATAATTTGAAGAATAGAATAATTTGAGATATCGATTTAATCAAAAATAGAGCAAATTTTTCATGATATTTCTTTTATTGATATCAAATATAATGGTTTTGAACATTACTCATAAAAATTTTGTTAAATGATCATGACTTTTGAAACATCCTGTGTATTGTTTGAAAGATTCTTACCTCGAAAAACATACAAGAATATGTTATAAAATAATCAGCATTGTCTTTTCTGCTATTCTTTATAGAAGAATATGTAATTTATTTTATGATATAAACGAAAACTGACTTGTGATGAATAATGTTAACTAAATAACAAACAAAACTATTTTTAAGAAATATCAGTTATTTCTGAAATTGTGAAGAATCTACTGTAAATAACAAAAACTCTTCTTTTGTTTGCGAGTAGAGTGAAGGCGTGACTGATATATAGATCGATCATCCTCACTCTCAAGATGTTATGTACTTGAAAGATCTTGATTTGGTATTGACCACATAAAAAAATTTACATTCAATAAAGATGAAGTTTTCTATATGCAATTTTATAATCGCACTCTAAAAATCGTTTTTAAAAGGCAAAAAATGATAGGTCTTTGTTCTGTTTTAAGATCGGTTTCGGCTCTAAGTAGAATATAACATCAATGAATGATCACTGTTGATTGATATCTTTTGTATTTGTAAATAAATTTTGAATTCAAATTTGAGTAATTTTATCAATAGTTTCATTTTCATATAGAAAGGATACAATTGACAAAGATGTATTGTACATCTAAATATTTTTGAATATTTGAATTACCAACTGATACTAAAATCATGAGAACAAATTTACTGTTTTCATAATTACACCTTGATGATATGAGTGTGGGTGGGCACGCGAGAGAACATGTTAATCACATTCACATCCAAATTCTTGACACCTACCCATTCATCATTTTATTTTGTGAATGATAATGTATAAATACAATTTTTTTTCTCTCTTTTCTCGCTGAAGTGTTATTTTCTAAACAGCTCTGTCTAAGTGATAACTCAGTTTGATAAATTCATTTCTGATTAGTACAGTTAATCCATTAGACACATGTTCTAGCGAGTTTTTTAAGAGTGTGGGCGTGTTCTATTGCAGATATCCCCGTACCCACATCACTTTTTTGATATGCGACAAACAAACTATTTTTTTTCATATGACCCTCCTAACAGTCGTGAGAACTTTCAAATAATTATTATGTATTTACGTGTTTCTCATGTTATAAATAGCAAGCATATACAGTCAGTCATTAAATTTGATAAAAAAAATTCGTTCATGTGTTTTTCTCGATGAACAATCAGTTTCGTATGAATCATAACATTATTTATCTCTTGGCTTGGGTTGTTCTTCGTGCAATTTTTGATCTATTTTATTAATATCGTCTGTATTCATATGAAGCCGGTTCATTAGATGGATTGCCTTTTCGTACATATCATCACCTTTTTGAAATCCGTCTGTATCTGGATTTTCACTGTTTTTAGCTTCTGATCTATAATAATCACCCATTTTTTCATAAGTTGCAATTAGTTGCTTGAGAAGTAAATCTATTTCATTCTCTGAATGCTTTATAGCATTGAGAATGTCATCAAATGTTGAATCAGAATCATAGACAAGTAATAGAACTCGTACAGATTTATCAGATCTAACTTGTGCCATGATAGACTTCCAATATCTTTCAGCATTTTCTGAATCATCACATCTCATAAGACAACATCCAATACTGAGCTCGCCATTCACTTGCAATGTTTCGTTAAAAGAATCGTTCACAAGTTTTTGTAGTTGATCATTAATATTTTTATTGCAAATACCTTTATTGTTGTCATACGCTTTCATAAATTGACGTGCCAGGTCAAGTAACAGACGCCGATCAAAAGTACTCAGTTTAGGTAACAAATTCATCATATTATTAACATCATCTTTTCCATTGTCATCTTCATAAATATAATCTTTATAAAGATGTAAAATATTATAATAACACGTAGCTTTTATGAACTCATCATTCGAAGCAACTAAACAATCTCTGTACCATTTTAAAGCAATTATTCGAGATTCATTACTTGTATCACCGTCACCATCTAAATCATCAACATTTTCTATTTGATTGTCACGATACATCGCGCCTATTTTTAAACGCATCTGACTTATATCAGCTTCTGATAGTGATAATTCCTGAGCGATTTCGAGGACCATTGCAGGTTGAAGTTCGTAATTGATATAGTTATTAAGTATTTTGCCCATAAGTTTAATTAATGTATCAGAAGCACTGATTGATTTGGTGTAGTACAAATCAAAAGCTGATATATAAGCGAGACTACTTTTGACATATAAAGATTGTTCATTATAAAGAAATCCACATCGAACATATGAATTTGCTATTTTCAATATATCTGATTTGTCTAAATCTCCTTCACGAAGTTTGTTCACCAGACAACAAAGTAATTTGGGTAAAAATATAGACATACTTTCCTGTTCATATGTATACATATGTTGTTCAATTATAGAATATTGAAATTCGAAAGCATGCAATATTGACAAATTTTTGCTATGATCTTTAATGTACTTCTGATAAGATTCGAGTGATTTTTGCTTATCATTAAGTTCAAGATAAGCGAATGCTTTAGCTCGATCATCTAATAAATCATCTAAATTGATATAAAGCAGACACATTACATTAAATAATAATATTAAAGTTAATTGTACCTGTGTTTTCTATTTTCTTTTTAGAATCAATCTCGTTTTCCTGTTGACTCACAATTGATATATCACCATCATCTTCAGAAAATCCTATACAATCATAAGGATTAACATGAGGGCCTGGTAAAAGTCGTCGTGAATTCAGTGGTTGACTTGTTATTTTCCTTTGAATTTCATCTAAATTTTCTTGTACAATTTGTTTAATTGCTTGTTTCTCACTAATTGATGGATCATCTAATATTTTCTTAAAGTTTACCGTCGCTTCTTTAAGCCTACCACGACTAATATTTAAAACACCCATTCGATACAAAACAGCGCTCGATGGTTTTTTTGAATCTATGATTTTCTGAAGATAATCAATGGCATCCTCAATATTTGATAGATCTTCGTTATATTGGCTCATCTTCTTATACAATAAAATAATTTCATCAAAACCTAATTTACCATCATAATGATTCAGTTTTTTGTAAATATTCAAAGCTACTTCATAACCCATGTCATCGTCTTGAGCAGTATCAAGAATATCTCCTATATGTAATAAACAGTTAGCCAATAATTGGAGACTATTGAAAAGTGTAGAAATATCAATATTTTTCTGAATTAATGCTTTATCATTATCTGTATCAAATGCTGATGATGGTAATTCATCCCCTAATAATTCGAGAATTTCATTCATTTCGGATAAAGCTTGTTTATAATCTTTCTTTTTTGCATACAAATCAGCTAAATGTTGATGCATACTGATTTGAGCCATTAAAATATCCATTGATTCTTCGGCATTGATTTTATCTTGAGTTAATACATCATCTTCATCAGTATTTGAATTTATATTTTCAGCTACATCATATTTTTCCTTTGCGTTAGATAATTTATCTAATTTGCAATAGATATCACCCATAGCATAATACATTTTTCTGTTTTGTGAATGATCAAAAGTTAAATTTAAATTTTGTACTTCAAGAGCACGTTCATAAAAATATAATGCTTCATGATAACGAGATTGTTGAATATAACGTCCCGCCAATAGTTTTGAGTTAATGACTAAACTAGGATGATATTGTGAGAAGTTACGAATTTTATATGTCACCGATTTCTCAGCGACTCTGTCGAATTCCTCGTAATTCGGTTCTTCTAGATAATAACGAGCTAGAGTATCATAAATGATAACTTTTAATGTGACATATTTTGTATCACTACCATTTGTTTTTAAAGATCTATCAAGTTTTTTTAGTTCGTCAATAACATTTGCATTTTTCTGTTCGTCAAAAATTTTTGCATTTTGTTTTGCTTCCTTAATACATTCAATACGAGTTAAATTGACTTCGACTTCTAATACACGATCCTTTTGAGTTTTTGATTGTTTGATTAATTCTAAAGCTCGATCGCAATTATCAATTGCCGATTTTTCATCAAGCTGATGTTTGTACAAATTGATTAATAGAAGACAAGCAATAAGCTTCATATCATCGTCAGATGAATTTAAAATTGTTATAGCCTTTTCCAAATTTTCAATTGCAGATCTATGATTATAGGATTCGGCATAGAGTAGACCCACACAAAATTCATTTGGTAATTGTTCTATTTTTTTATTTTTTGATTGCTCTGTGTCTCTACAATAGTAAATTTCTATGAAACAGTTTTAATAGTTAACGAAATCTTACCTGGTGGTATTATTAAAATACTCGCGCGCTCGACGATAATTTTCATTAATAAAACTTTTTTGCTCATTAATTGACATCGATGAAATGCTATTTGTAGTTTCTAGCAATAATTGTTCCAGACGTGCCTTACGTTTAAATATCACAGCTCGTGCCCACAAGCGAATAGCTGTATCATACGAGTTTTGGGCTACATAACAAGCACCGACAAATTCATGGAGAAAAGCAAGACTAGATTGTGTTACTGAACTGTTCAATTCAAACATATTTAGTTCTTGCTTATCAATTAATTCTTTAACTGTTTTATCTTCAAACCATTTAGTCACTTCATTAAATTTTTTAGTGTTTGCATAAGCAACCATTATATTGATATAAGTTTGCATTAATTTAGGATCATTATCACGTAGAATACTTTTATAAAGCTTCAGTGCTTCGCTGTATCGTGTTTGTGCTTCTGCTATATCATTATTAACACTTAATAAATGTCCATAATTTGTAAGATATTCCGCTCTCGTTAAAGATTGTTCAAGAGCATCATGCGCGATCTTGTTTGAATTTTTTTTATAAATCTTTTCAGCTTCTTCAAAAGCATCTAATGCTTTCCTCATATGATCCTTCTTGTATTGTACATAACCAATATCACCGTAGATCGATGCTAAATACTGTTGATCGGAGTTAGCCTCTCTTAATTGTATACGTAATGCTTTTGCTAAGGTCTCTTCAGCTTCATTCAAACGACCTAGGCCTACATAAGCTAATCCAATACTTTTATGAATTTCGGCTAATGCATTATTATTCGAGTATTCGAGACGTGCTTGCGTATTAAGTGCTTGTTTGAATGTTTTAAGCGCATCACCATGAAGACCCTGTCGAGCATAAATCATACCGAGACACGAGTAAATTGAAGCTAAGTTTGGATCATTGTTTAATATACCTCCATCTTGTGCTTCGTTTAGAAGAGAGCTGAGATATTTACGAGCTGCTCGATATTCACCTAGTTCCATAAGATAGTGTGCTAATAAAGCGGCACGACCAGATGGTGAACATTCTTCGACTTTAGTACGAATATCATTAATAAGGGTTTTATCAATATCAGACGCTATGAGTTGAACTGTATAATAATTTTCGCCATCTTTAGGATCAGTAACACTGCCAACGACAAATGTAGAACCCATACTAAATAGAACTTCTTTTTCTTCGGGATGAAATGAAATACCTTCAATATATGCAAATGCTGTACATGACTCTTGAGGTTTAACAGTAATTTGAAACAATGCTCTCTTGTTACCCTTCGATATACTCTGCTTTTGGGCATAACCTTTGGCAATATCCATATCAGTTGTTGTTGAAATAAAACCAATCAACGAAATCAATTGACGTTTTTGTGGTTTACGCATTTTTTCCAATTGGGCCTCATTAATAGGTCCAGCTCGATAGAATGTTTGAGTAATATCACCTTGCTCACGTTTTCTTTCTTGATACATAAATTCTATCATTTTACAAAGATCACTCAAATAATAACGATATGCCATTAACAATTCAAAGTTTTCTAGACGTAATATTGAATTAATTTGATAATATATGCTAGCTTTATCACATGAGTACCACCAAATAGCATTACGAAAATTTGGTTGATTATCGCCTTTCTTCACTGGTGTTAATTCTTCCTATTATATTAATCAGATAAATTAATTCATTAGAGGAAAACTAATTTTATTATTACCTGTTCAATATCTGTTCTTAGTGGATTTCTTTTATAAGACATTTTAAATACTTCTGCATAGAGTTTCTTCATATCTCCATCTTGTCTTTTTTCTAAATCACTTTTTTGTTTTACTTCTTTTGTTTGCAAAGATTGAATAAGTTCTTTTATAGTACGAATATCAACTTCTGAGTTTTTTGTCAGTTGCTTCTGTAATTTATCGATGACATCTTCAGTACGTTTATCAAGATCTCGTAACGATCCGATACATTTATTCAATACCGATGACAATTCTTCTGATGATGGATTCGTGGTAAAATGATTGAGCTCATTGATACAATCGTCGATACTCAACGATGAACCAGTTTGTTGACTGCTGCCTTTAGATTTTGTCGTATTTACATCCTACATATAAACAAATTCATTGCACATATGAATAGAATTACAGAAATCCTTTGCAGAAAAAGATTTTTGATATAGATTTGCATACTATGGCTGAGGACCATGACTGTGAGTAATATATATTGAGAAATAAAAAGCGCATTTAGATCCTAAAACAATCAGGTTTTCTGGAACACGATCTGAGGGCTTCGAAGCTTTAAAGAGTAACAGATTGCATTCACCCATTCCCTCAAGAGCTAACACTTTATTTGCTAAAAACGACGCTTCCATCATATATTTTTTGAGCATCTGTAGCTGATAGATATGGTTTTCAATCAGTCTGAGCAAAAGCATGTTTCAAATAACCAAGTGTAAATGTGAGTACTATTCATTATGAAACTCGCTATGGAAATACAAGCTGTTTATGATTGTTTAAAAGAAAATTATTTAGAACACTTTACCGTTTTGGTAATGATAATCCGTTCATTCTCTATATATCGATCACATGCATTGATCAAATCAACTCGAGCTAAATCCATATCAAATTCAATAAAAGGATCATCTGCCTGGTTATCTTTGGTATAATCCATATGTAAAAAAATTTCTTTAATACGTCGAAACCATAAATATGACATGGATTCTTCACTTAGTTCATCGAGTGATTGTTTTTTCCCGTCAAATAATTTAAGTGGTAAAGAGTCTTCATCGATCGTGTTAAAATCATGTACATTATCATCAATACCATCGTAATCGTTATCAGGATTAGCTCTACTCGGTGGAATAGGTGGGAGAGCTTCTTTAGTTCCAAGAGGAATAGCGTTGAAACGTGTGTATGCCCCTAAAATTGCATTGGCCGAAATATGCTTATTATTCACGTTTCTTAATGATATATCTTGCACGATCTCATTCTGTTGTCCTGTAGCAGCGCTTTTACTGATACGAGTGCCGGGTTTGTTAGATAATCTTGGTGAGCCATAATTCTGCTGCGGCATTCGAAAGTCGTTAACGGAGCAAATTCAATAAAAAAAAATAAGAGTGAGAAAGAATTGTTTGATGCAGTTATTAAAAAGACGCCGTTTATTTTTCTTTTTCCTAGCGTGGAAGAAATAATGGTATTAATACGGTTTTATTCTCAATGAGAAATTTTCGTTATGTGTGCATAGTCGATACGTCGCTCAAACGCACACGTCATTTTGTGTTTTTTTTCCATTATAAACTTGTGGGCATATAAATTTCATTCTTCTTTCTCTATAATCGACAAATGTGTTTTTTCCCACAAATTTGAATAACAATGACTCAATGAAAATATAAATAAAGAAACACAATAAGACGAACAGTCGCACTCTCATCGTATTTTAAGAAAATATGAAGTTTATATTTAGAAAATTTCTCTTTTATTATTGAGGTTGTGGGTGTGGGTGAAGGTGTCGAATGAAAATATACTCACACCCACACCTACTCCAAAGGGACTGCATTGACAAGCTTTTTTTTATTATAATGCATTATAAGGTTTTTTTTTATTATGATGCATTGTACCGTATTTTTCTATTATGATGCATTGTACCGTATTTTTTTATTATGATGCATTATAAAGTATTTTTTTAGTATGATGCATTATACTGTATTTTGTGGAACTCACGTAAATTTTCGAAGAAAATCGTGAGTGTAAGTTTTAAGTTCAAGTTTCCCAGCTCCCCTCCCCCTCCCCCAGATTCAATAAAAATAAGCAAAAATAGTTAAAAATAGCCATAAATTACTGTAAATTTAAAAAAAATAACCAAAATTTGTCAAGAATAGCTATAAATTAATTAAATTTGAGCCGAAAAAGAAAACAAAGCACTTAAACGTGATCGGATATTTTGATACGAACATACGTGAGTTTCACATTTTTAGCCGCAACGGGGCTGCGCTGATAAGCTTTTTTATTGCAAGCAACGCTCGTTCGGAGAGTCGCTCAGTTCATTATCGCAGAAATGATGTTTCTGAACTATCAGCAAATTATTTATTTAAACAATTTAAAAAAAAATAAACTTCATATTTGAGTCTCTCGACATCGATTATGTTTGGTCAAGTTTTATGAAAAATAATGGATATAAGTACATGATAATGCAAGAGTTTGCTACATGGGTGAGAGTATCAATGAAAATACGTGAATTAGAATAAAGAAGGAAGAGACAGCTTTAGTAAACCGATAAGAGGAAATAGTGAATGTGGGTGTGGGCATTATTCAATTAACCCACACCTTCATTAGAAATAGTACTTTTGACGTTCATACCGAACTTATAGGAGCTACTATCAGTCCGTTGTTATTTAGCAAAGCAATTTGTATAAGTAAACGTCAGGATTTCGCCACTTAAGTTTTCTTTCACTCTACAGGTGGTTTCAAAGTCCCTTTTAAACTCTTAGACTCAGAGTTTTGTATTTATTTTTTCATTTTTTAGGAGAAAAATGAACAGTGGTATATGTCTTTTGGTCATCTGTTAAACGAAAAAAAGTAAATGGTGAATTAAATTGCTTTTAAAGTAAACTTATCTCTACCGTGATGCGTAGTTGAAAAGCCTTAGATTATTCGACATTTTCAAGGTGATGTGCTCACTATATGTGTTCGTCAATATAATAAAAAAAGGTAAATTCATTGATGTAAAGCTGTAGACAAGCAAAGCACAGGCTTATCGTTTTTGTTCTCACGTATCATGATTGATGAAGTAAAAACGTTGCTTACGATATAAAAATCATATAGAATAATTGAAGTTCTTGTTTAGTTTTATGATGAACATGACTCATTGACATTGTTCAATCAGTGTTAAGCTCTTTCAAAAAAAAAGTGTAACAGTTCGTTGTTTATTTCATACTCAGACCCTCAAGATAGTCGTACATAAAATGCACATTCATCATCTCATTCACATTCAAATTTCGTTCTAGAGTAAATAGTGAATAACGCAATAAAATTAATTGTTCCTTTTACAATGTCTTAGAGTTTTATGTCATATGAAATCAGTTTTGTGAATCTGTCATTTGTGACAATGGCAGTTACAATAATCAACACAGACACCATTCCTTCTAGTGTGAACATCGAATTGAAACGTGCTAAGACTCTGAGCATAAACATGATAATAACCAGCAAGATTATTATCAGTGCTAGCAAGATAATAGCAACTACGGCACTTATTACACTGATTATTTTGACCGGTTAGCAGGTTATTGTTTTGTTGCTTGTTCATATTATCTAAATAAGAAAATTTTACATTGAAACATATCTAACATAGGAAGTTCGATCAATAGATATCTAACTGTTCGTAATTTAGACTGAGGCATGGTTATCAAATATAAACTTCATATTCACATCTCATTTTATAAAATTACCTAATTTTTCAGAAGAATTTATAATTAACAATATATTTTTACTGTATATTGATAGTACGATTATTAGTACTTCAGATAGAAATCTTCGCAATGTTACCTACAAACTTATATCTTGGATGGATCTTAACTTAAGTAGAAAATTCGTATTAACTTCTCTGATCTTATATTACACTTCTACATGTTTTTATTTCTTCACTAGTCTTCCACTGACAGATGAAGAAAAATTACAAAGGCATCTATTCATTCAACTACAATCTGAAAAACTATTGAGAAAAATATACATATGAAACTTTCCTAATACTCACTAGATAATTGATCTATTTTAGCTTCTTGTATCTTCATTTGCTCTTTGAGTTGTTGATTTCCAGTCAAAAGCTCAGTTAGTATTGACCGAAGGGGTGCAAAAACACACATTGCTATATGAGCATTCAGTTGATCTCGTGGGCCCTTCCATGGACATTTAATATCTGCGGATGGACAAACGACGCACATCTGAGAGCATCCTCTACTCATATGTTCATCGAACTTGCATCTTTGAATTCCTGTGACGCCACACAATAGACACTTGACTGGAAGCTGATCAACCAAATTTCGTACGATGCGGGTGGCTTGCACCAAATTATTTGTAGATCCTACATTTTTACGGCAGATAGGACATGACAAATTTCCACCATTGATCCATCTAGTAAGGCAATCACCACAAAAAGAATGATCACATGGAGTACACAATGGATCAATGAAGGGAGCGTTACAGATGGCACATATTAGCTCCGGCTCTACAGATGTTTCATTAGCATATTCATAATTAATATTATTGGCCATTGATATTTATGATATATATATATATATATATAATCTAAAAGAGAATTTATGAAAATAAGGATGTGATTATTGAATCCATTTTCTATTCACATTCACACCTTAGAACATTTTTGTTAATTATCAATAATTTAATTATTGACAATCAATTGTAATTCATTTCTATAACATGAAAAACTAGTGAATACTCTAAACTAACAATAAAAATTTATGGAATTTCAGTAGTATAAGGAATATCACAAAAATATTAGTATCGATGAGAATTCGTCTCTCAACAGAAGAATATCTCACAACTTTTGTTGTATCCAGAAAAGATGCCGGTTCTGAACAGCAATAAATGTGCAAGATATTTGGAAAAATCAAAGGAAAACTGGATAAATTCAGTAATTACTTTTTTTGAAGTAATTTTCTAAGTAGTGACGATTCACTCACCCCTTTGCACATGCAGCGGTTTCGAAAACATTATAATACAGCAGATTCCTTTTCTATAAAGTTAACAACAAGTAACGCTTATTTATACGATGTGAAGCAAAGCATTTACGTAGTTCTACATGAAGTTTTTTTCCTTCTTTTCTTTTAATACGATGCGAAGCAGAGCGTTTCTTTACTCCTGCGAGAATTTACTTCCTTTTTTTTTCTTTTAATGCAATGTGAAGCAAAGCATTTATGTAGTTCTGCACGAAGTTTTTTTCTTTTTTTTCTTTTAATACGATGCGAAGCAGAGCATTTCTTTATTCCTGCAAGAGTTTACTTCCTTTTTTTCTTTTAATGCGAGGGTGTATGTGATGCTGAGGATATGACGCAATGATCATACGCACCCTCAGTCATAAGAACGTATATAGAATCTTGATAATGTGAGATTTATCTATTAATGAATTTTAATAGCTTACTGTAAATTCAAACATGCTGCAGTAGTGTTGTAAGAGCAATATTTCGAAAGAAAAAAAAATCATATCAATCTTCAAGTAATTATTATAGTTCTACCCTAGAGTGTGATTGTGATTATTCTTTTTATTGATACACACATCCACACCCACCCCGCCTCTTAAGAATGATTAGCGGATTCCTAATCAGTTGTTTGCCCGTTAGAAGAGATACACATACATCCACACCCCTCAAGATTGCACTTATAATTGATCTCTAATTTATGTAGTCTGCAAATAAAACAGGCCAAATCTAGACATTAACAGAAAAGTAAAATGAAGAATGATTTATTATCTGAATGAAAACACAAAACATTTCATATCGTGCATCTTATAAAGAAACTGAACATTAGTATAATTGATGGATGTCTCTTAGAAATACATTATATTAATTGATTTGAATCTGACTAAAGTCTTTTGATGTATTTTTCAATGAAAATTCAATTTTTGTTGAATTGATAAATTTGTTTTTAAACCATTTGTGAAATAAATATCCGATGGGTATTGCCCAGATAATTAAGATTAAAATTCCTAGAACAAATGCAATGTTTAAATTTCGTCTGCCTTGTGTGAGTTGAACGTCAAGTGTCCAAATTAAATCATACGGTTTATTTATATTGAAATAACATTTGTAAACTTCACTAATCTATAAAAACAAAATGACGTGTTTCCTTAGTATTTCATAATAGTTTTGACTAACTTTATACTGATTGATAGTTGCTTCAATTGCATCTGTATATGTTTTATAAGTGTTGATAAATATTTTTGAGACTTTTGCTGATTGTTCATTATTAAAATTAACTGTCCATATTGCTTGAAATTTTCCATTAGTTAATTTCATAACATTTGTTTCATTAACTCTACATTGAGTCTCATGTTGAGTCTTTGGAAATTGAATAAACATTTTATAACCAAAGTATAAATTTATATGGAAGCATATTAATAACATTATATTTAGCAGTATGAAAATTGAAATAAACTCGGCTGTACCTTGTGATACCATTTTTTGTTGTCTTCAACTAGAAAAAAGGAGGATATAAAAATAAGAAGCTATAAGAAACAAACTGCATTTTTTATAGGTTAAAGTTGTGAAATTACATTGATGATTGTTTTTTGTTTGTATGGCTACATAAATTAAATGAATGATTGTGAATCATTTCTTCTCCTTGACGCAAAGCGAAGAGGCGAAGAAAAGAAAAGTTTGCAGTTTCACAATCGTCACTACTTTATAAAAAAAATGTGTCATACTGAACATTTTTTTTAACTCTAAACATGTTTGCCATAACTGTAATAGGTTATCTAGAAACTTAGAAAATTCAAAATTATCCTTAAGATTCTTAATAATTTCTTATAATATCTTTGTTTTGATTGATACTATTTTTAAGATCATTCGCTTAACAATTTTTTTAATCTCGGTCTCCGCACATCTCTAGTGGTAACACGTCACTTTTTACGAAGAAATATAATTGTTTCATTCCGGTATTAATTTCCTTCTGCTATTAAAGGAGAAAAGAAATTTGGAAGAGAAATTATTATGTTTGTCTGATATCAAAGAAAACTGAAAGAAGTTTTAAAATGATGAAAACATCAAATATTAACGTTACTTTTTTCTTCATTGAAAATCGAATAAACTTTATAAGTGAATGAATTATCTGTTGTATTATGTGGGTGAAGAATAGAAATTAAACCCATATCTACATCCACACCCACTCTTAAATTCGAATCTTGTATACATTTATTAGAGAAGCATCTTAATATTCTTTTTATTTGTTCGCAGAATTAAAAACATAGACTTTAACAACAACAAAAAATAACATGAATATTCAATCACCAAAACAGCATCAAACAATATCAATATTAAATTTTTGCACTCGAGAATTATACATGTCGACAACGAAGAGATTGCCTTGTTGATCGAATGATAAACCTCTAGGACTAATGAATTGATTTGATTGGTTTCCGGATCCGTTTCCACCAACAATGATACTACCTTCTTGTGATCCTTTCGCCCAACGAATCACCCTATTATTTGCCATGTCAGACACATAGACATTATCTAAATGATCGACAATCACTCCATTAGTCATATACATTTTATCTAGACTAGTTCCTCCACCTCTACCACCAGCAACTATAATTCCTTCTTCTGCATCTTTAATCCATTTCATCACACGATAATTCTCTGCATCAGATACATACACTGAATAATCTCGATTGACAAAAATACGAGTAGGATAATTCAATTGATTAAGTTCTTGTCCTTTTCCATTTCCACCTGCTACTATTGTACTATTTATATCTCCTATGCTCCATCGTCTTACTTCATTCTTATTATAGTCCGAAACATAAAGATCTCCATTATTATCGATTGTAAGACCACCACAAGAAATGTTAGAGATGATTATTTGTGGATCCGTGTGATTTTGAAGAAACCATCGTAGAACTCGCCTGTTTCCTTGATCACAAATAATGAGTGAATCATTTTTTTGATCAACAAACACATCTATTGGGTCACTGAGTTGATCTATTCGATTTCCTCGTCCATTTCCACCTGCAACTACTTGACCGTTTGATGCATTATATTTCCATTCAACAATTCGTTGATTACCTGTATCAGCAATGTAGATACTTTGAGGATCATTATCAACGATAAAAATGCTACGAGGATAATAGAGTTGACTTAAATTCTGTCCGTAACCATTTCCTCCAGCAAATGTATAACCTTCTGATGTCCATTTTGGATTGGTGTTATCTAGACAAAAGATAAGATGTGAATTTAATAGACAATAGAATTTTTTGTAGTAAGATTCAACGGATTTTGCATATTAATAAAAGAAATTATAGTTTATCGTATTAGTTATGGATCCGTCGAGTATCAACTATGAAACATAATACTATTCATACTACTAGATGGTCTGAAAAAATGTGAAGCGATAAAATATAATAATATCGATTTCTCTTATACTAGAAAGAACTTACTTATAAACATCAGCTTTGTCGTAGTTGTTGTCGTTGTAGTTGTCGACGTTATTGTTGTTGTTATCGTTGACGTTGTTGTTGTAGTTGTTGTTGTCAACGTTGTTGTTGTCGTAGTCGACGTTAATGTCGTTGTTGTTGTTAACATTGTCGTTGACGTCGTTGTTGTTCCTATGGATGTTGAGCCGGGTGATCCGGTACTTGTCGTTGTTGTTTTTTCTATTGTACTACTTCTTCTTGTTAAAACAACGGTTAATGCAACAGCAACAGCGATTATTATTAAAATAGCAACAATAATACTAAAAATTACACTCTTACGCATGTTTCTTCTCGCAACTATTTATCTAAACTAATTAACTCTTTTTATTAATTATTAATATATAGAATATCAATATACAATAAGGTTAATCGAACAGTATATATCTGTAATGATATTTAGATTCAGCGACCTGTATTTCATACGCAAAGAAAAAAAAAATGAAGTCTTTATGCATGCATTCATTCACATAATCTTTTTTTCTTTTTACTTGTAATCGATATATATAAGCTAAGTAAATCTTTACACTTGAATATAATTTTATGTTTATTAAAAATATGAATCACACTCAAATATTTGTGTACGTAGGCAAAATAACATCATGTATTTGCTTTCGAAACTGGTTTTATCTAAAGATTAATGTTAAATATATTTATCGTGTATAATTTGATAGAAAAATAACTCTGCTTCAGCAATATAGAAGCTTGGTTAAAATAAAATTTGTTTTGTATTAAATAGCAATCGACTTAATGTAAGCTGAGTGTCCATGATATATAACGCACACAATTACTTCATGTGAAATACGTCAAGAGTATGAATAATTATAGGTGGGAATTATATTCATCTATACATTTTAACATGAAATGTTTTGTACATTCAAATTAAATCTACAAAACAAAAAGAATCCACTTAATTAATGTTCTTTTCAGATAGTTGTCTCGTTAATAGTAGAAACCAATTCTTCATGCATTAATTAAAATGAATGTCAACAAATATTCCTCGAGGATTATTCAATGATCTTTTGCCAATCTGATGAAATTTTTTCATAGAACAGTAGAGACTTTCATTAATATCGACAAAAAGACCTTGACACAAATATTTGAACAAGATTCATACTTGCATCACTCACATATGAGAAAAATTTAGGTTGATTAAATAATAAACCTATAAAATGAAATTTGAGTTATGACAAAATATTTTGTAAAAATCTATTATTCTATTGAAATAGATTGAAAACCAAATAAACAGTAGTTTTCTGCTCCTCTCTTATCATTGTCTACATATCCTCGATTCAATAATATAAAGACAAATCAAAGAGATAAAGATATGATTAATAATAATGACCTTTACACTTCCTTTCTGTGTATGATTCTTTTATACATATGAATAATGATCGAACATTCTACACTAAAATATTGTGCCATTTAGATAAGGCATGCTATTTCTTATTTGTCTGGCATTTAAAAAAATTCACCTTTACACGTTTATCTTCGAAAATGAAAGAATGATAAATGCCATTAGAAGGGAATTAATCATTTGCTGGGTATTTTCAAATAATTACTTGGAAAAATATTAATATAAAACGAGAACGCACTTTCATTAAATTCTTTCAAAGGCAATATAGATTTATAGATTATAAACGACTATTAACTAAGATAACTTGATCACAAATATAGATACTACCTCTTATATATTCATGATCGAACATGCCCGCTGTGCATACACATATACATCGGTCACTTCCTATCATTTAGTCTTTCTTTCTCGACTGTTTTGTCTAGTTGATGATAGATATAGATATATAGCTGTTCATTCAATCATCAATATATTTTTAGATTAATCTACTATACATTTAACAATGGGTAAACCAGCATGGATTTATGCAGATTCTACGGTCAGACATCGAAGTGGTACAGAAGCGATGCTACAAAATGAAGATTTAAAAGTTTTGGAAAGTGATCGACGTCTGTGGGGTACTTGGAATTATGTTGCACTTTGGTTGTCAGATGCGATAAATATCGGTACATGGATGGTGATAAGTTCTATCATTACAGCTGGCGATGGTTTGTCCTGGTGGGAAGCATGGATATGTGTGTGGATTGGTTTTACAATTATTGCCATATTTATTTGTATTTCAGCCAGAACTGGTGCTGTCTATTACATTTCATTTCCAGTTATTGGACGAGCATCATTTGGTATTTTTGGTAGTCTATGGCCTATTCTCAATCGAGGTATAATGTCATGTATATGGTATGGAGTACAAGCGTGGATAGGTGGACAATGTGTCGTCATTTGTATTCGTTCAATCATACCATCGTATTACTATCTAGGAAATACACTTCCAACATCATTTGGTACTAATACACGTGATTTTATTGGATTTATGATTTTTTGGTCATTATCTAATATTGCTATATGGTTTCCAGTGTATAAGATGCGTCATTTATTTACAGTAAAAGCAATTGTTGTTCCTATTGCCGGTATATTCTTCTTTATATGGGTTGTTGTGAAAGCAAAAGGCATCGGTGCTGTTCTTCATCAATCAACAATTTTACCAACAACGACAAACAGTGCTCGTGTATGGTCATGGATTATAGCAATAATGAGTTGTATTGCTAGTTGTGTTACAATAATTGTCAATATTTCAGATTATACTAGATTTGCTATTCGTCCATCAATTATATTCTGGCCACAAATGATTACGATTCCTTTTGGCTTTGGTATTACCAGTTTTATTGGTCTTATCGTTGGATTATCATCAAAAGTTATCTATGGTAAAGAAATATGGAATCCATTGGATTTACTAAATACATTTCTCGATAATATGCCATCGATAACTACCCGTATCGGTGTCTTTCTTATTTCGCTTTCATTCTGTCTTGCACAATTAGGTGTAAATATTGCTGGTAACAGTATTTCTGCTGGATGTGATCTAACAGCTCTTTTTCCAAAATATTTAAATATTAGACGATCCGGTTATATATGTTCTATAGTTGGTCTTTGTATTTGTCCATGGTATTTACTTTCAAATTCATCATCGTTTCTTTCCTATTTATCATCTTACTCGACATTCGTTAGTGCAATTATCGGTGTAATGTTCTCTGATTACTATTTGGTTCGACGCGAATATCTAGATACAAACGAACTTTATTCAGCTTCTAAAGAAGGACTATACTACTATAGCTATGGTATTAATTGGCGAGCATATGTTGCTTACATTGCTGGAATATTAATTAATAGTGTTGGTTTTGCTGGTGCAATTGGTGCTTCTATTCCATCAGCTATAACGAAAATGTATCAATTTAACTTTTTCTTAGGTCTTATTGTTAGTGGTGGTCTCTACTACATACTCCACATATTATCGCCTGTAAAGATATATTCGGACAAAGTAAAACAAATGGACAATATTGAACTTAAAACAGACAAGCAGACACTACTAGACGAAAATATAAGAATAACTTGTTTTTAATTTTGTTTCTATGTTACTGAGTATATCAGTCTTGAGGGTGTGGACGTACTTTCAATTTCATTCATATCCACACCCTCAATAAATCTTTTTACACAAGAATAATATGATCCTTGACACAAATAACATGCTATAGAGCCTCATAAAGAAATATTCTCGTCAAGTGCGTTAGATTGCAATAGGCAGGTGTATGAATAAAATATATGCATCTTATCAAAAGCATAGCTTCATGTAACGTTGAATCGAGATATGCTCTAAAGAAAAAGATAGTCACGTTGCGTATAGAGAAGAACGAAAAAAAAAAGATTGTCGATTGATACACAACACAGCTTACATTCGAAGTTGACGCTGTTTCATCATAGACGAAGATAAAGATCGAATAAAGTTATTGTCGCATCAATTTAGCTTTACGTACGTTCAAAATTTTTCTCTTCTACTGTAATAGGTCAATAAAATTAGTCGTTGTTTGTTCATCAATTTGTGTGATACAAAAATCGAGTAAATGAGTTAATTTTATTTATTGTAGATGGCTGTTTCTACGTTACCACCCTTCACTATTCGTAGTTATCAACCATCGGATGTAAGTGCTTGTCAGCAATTAATGTTAGATGTCGGACACCCCGGTCAACATTATAATCATGCCATACATACGGACATGGCCGATATTGAGAAGAATTATCTTCAAATTCCTAATGCTCACTGGTGGGTAGCTGTATCAAATGATGATGGTCGTATTCTTGGTCAAGTAGCTGTGCAGCCTCTATCTGTTAGTGATCCGATTTACTATCGAGATATGGCTGTCGATGAACGAGATTACATTTGTGAACTACGTCGGATGGCCACTGTTCCAGATGCACAAAGACTCGGCATAGGATCTCGTTTACTCTCAGTTGCGCTCGATTTTGCTCGACAACATGGTTATCATGAAATGCGTTTAGCTACATCATTTCATATGCATAAGGCATGTTCATTTTATGAAAAAAATGGTTTCATACGAGGTCGAGTCGCACGATATCCTTTAGTAGAGGTAGAACGTGCTCTTCAATCGCAAGAAAGATTCATCGATGAACATAAAGCAACGGCTGTATTCCAAGCCGGGTCGGTCGTGCCGGATGAAGATCAACAACGATTGGATTCACCAATGAATAAATCTGAATTTTTTTATCGTCAACATTTTCATCGTAAACTTACATAACATTTCTTCTCTTACTTTAGTTTATTGAAAATAATAGGAAAAAAAGAGAAAATTAAAAGTATCATGTTATTAGATTAAGTCTAATGTTTTTTATTATTTTTCGTTCCAGTAAATGTGAATGATCCAAGAAATCTATCAAGGGTCATATTAAGAACTCCATAATTGTGTTTAGCTGTACCCAGATGATGTATATAATGAAGAGCACGCAATTCATGAAACCATTTATAACGTTCAAGCCAATGATCTTCAACATGATAGGCATGATGAAGCCAATTTCCAATAAATCCCATTACCATAAAGCCAAGAAGAGCACATACAATCGTTGAATACGAGCAATGAAAGATTAGACGAGCACTTACCAATTGAATAAATGTTAATAGAATAAGTAAACCTTCATGATCAGAAATCCATGTCTTATGACGCATATAATCCCATGTTGATATTGGTAATTGATCAGTACTATTAGTATTTCTGTTAGTTTGATCAGTTGGATGCTTTAGAATACCATAAAAATTCTTTGGTGGATAAATTTCCCAATGATGTTCTTTATGTTTTTTATAACATCCTTCATTAAATGGTATCCACCAAATTCGATGATGAGCTTGCCAATGCCATAAGTAAAATAAAATATATTCTACAAAATAGAATACAAGCATCGTATACCAAGAACATTGTGTTATGTAAGCAATGAGAAATGAGTAGACAATTAATGCCATATACATGTATCGAAGAATAGAATAAGCTGATACTCCTAGAACAGTTTCATCATCTTCTACATTGATCGGTGGTTCTCCACTAGGTACAGGTAATTTTATTACATCAGCATCAGACGGTGTTCGTTTATAATTAATTGTGTTTTGCCGAAGCAATGGCGGTCGTGTATGTGACGATTGATTATCTAAAATGTATGAACAAACATTATTTGATGTTTTATTTATGATCGATGGAAATTTTAATTATTTTTACTTAAAAAAAATAACTTACTAGTACTACTTGTCAATTTGCTTAAATCATTCACTGTATCCTGTTTATCAATAGAATTCGTTACGTTGTTGATTTCTGCATCATTCATATTTTCATCCATACGACCTACTTATTTTTTGTAAGGAATGAAATGAATATTTTTTTTTTCTTTCAAAACATACCTATTTCGATATTTTTGTTATGATAGATTCTTTTCTTAATGTAGTGCCTAATGGATGTATGCGTGCATGAGTGACGTTCTCTATTCTGCAGCTACTTATAAAATATTTTATTTTGCATTAGCGTCATCAGGTAACTTTATTTATGTATAGTTAATATTATATTTTTCGAATCATAGAAGAACGAAAAAAATTGGTTATATAAAATAATTGCATCGCTTCTTATTCTTCCACACAGTAGTTTGTTGACTAACGAGATGGTTATTATTGGAAGAGAAACAACAAAATTCTTATCGAATGTGCAATGTGAATATTGAAAAAATATATAACAGAAATAAGAGTATGAATGACAGAGCTGGACACCTTTTTGATTTGAGTTGTTCAGCTCTGATAAAGAGGAGAAAGAATAAGACAACAAATACATATTAAACGAAAAAAAAAAGAAAGGACTGATATATACTATTGATATACCGAAGAAATATTAAGAAAATAAGACACATATTAACTGCAAATATTTAACAAGAGCAAGCGAAAGAGATAAAGATATGTGAACAAGAAAAAAAAATCGTCAGTATTATTGATTTTATTGTGGCACTACAGCCGAAAGAGAGAACAACTCACGCTCGTTGATTATTTTCTTTTCGTAATCCACCAGATGGCTAATATGTACCTTTTTTTCTCTCAATCTTGGCACTTCATTTGACTCTTATCTTTATTTCATTGAAGAAAAAGAAATGAAGTATTAGTATTAGTTATACAGAGTGCAACCATATCATATACATATTTTATGGCGTTTTTACGAAGGAGTTTCTTCAATGCGATCATTCTTCTAATCGTAATATGTGTGACGTTCAGTTTCATGATAGGCATCCATCGATTTTGTTTCAACCACACAACATCCTTTCGAGTTCAAACCAATCATACTCATGTGCGCGTCTTTTGTTTCGTTCTTACCTCACCGCAGTATTTCGATACTCGAACACGAGCAGTGCTGTCTACTTGGGGTCGACGATGTGATAGTCTATATTTTATCACAGAATCATCGAATGATACTCATGACTTACCTATAGCACCGATCGCCAATATTACACCTGGCTACGAACATTTAACGCAAAAAACCGTTTTAGCTTTGCAATATGCATATGAATATCATTTCAATGATTTCGATTGGTTCGTTAAAGCTGATGATGATACTTATATTTTTATGGAAAATCTAAAGACATTTTTGAGCAAACAAGACACTACTGAACCAGTCTCATTCGGATGGATTTCCAAGGTATGTATTTTGATTAGATTAAATGTGAGAACAGTCAAACGTGAATCACATTTGATCATTTAAATACATTTTCGTAAATGTCTCTTTGCTAGGGTTATGACTATCATCAAGGTGGTGCTTCCTATGTGTTAAGTCGTGAAGCATTAAAACGTTTCAATGAAGGTCATCAAAAACCTAATACAACGTGTCGTAAATATGGAGGTCATGAAGATATCGAAATTCGGGCATGTCTTCGTAGTGAAGGTGTCTATATGGGCAATACACGCGATGAAGAAAATCGTGAACGTTTTCATCCGCTAAACTTCTATGATCTTTTCGTCGGTCCTATACCAGATTGGTACAAGCAGAGAGCAGCACTTGAGCCTGTAACTGTGAGT
The DNA here is from genome assembly GCA_905250115.1 of Adineta steineri. Taxonomy (NCBI): domain Eukaryota; kingdom Metazoa; phylum Rotifera; class Eurotatoria; order Adinetida; family Adinetidae; genus Adineta; species Adineta steineri. The sequence continues at coordinate 116,715 of CAJNOI010000149.1, forward strand.
ATATTGCTTCTTTTCGTTTTTCAACGATAAAGTTAATTGATCTTTTTCACAGAGTTACGAATGCTGTGGTGACGATGTAATATCATTCCACTATGTTCCTTGGAATGAACTATATTTAATTGACTCAATGTGGTATAGATTTGGTCGTGAAAGATAAAAATATACAAGGTTGTCAGTATGGGTATGACATAGACTATACTTAAATCTACATCTACATTTCTTCTTCCTATTGAAATTTTTACTCTAATATATTGTTAAAAAAATTAAAAAGTTGCATTAATTCAGCAGTCTTATGATTTAATTATGCGTTCGCACGTGATATTTTTATTGACAATAGCTAACAGAAGTTATTCGTCTTGTATGTACAACTTAAGTGTTCAATTATCAATTATTCTTAATATTAATGTGTTAACATGATGAGTTTGCTTTTTCTTATCTATTTATAATATTCGACTTTTTAGGCACTGACGCTGAAAATCTTGACTACTAGCAAACAGAAAGTGAATATTTTTTATCTCGGTTAAAGGAAAGAAGCAGATATAAAAAAATTAAACACAAAAAACAAAATCAGTTACAAATAGACTCCAAACAATTGAGAAAAAAATTGTCGGTTTTCTGCAACAAAAATTCGATCGTCACCAGTAGGCGTAACGACTAAAGATTGGCGTAATCTTTTTAATAATTGCTGTCCTTTGTCTCTTTGTGATGTTCCATAATAGAGCATAATTAGTTCTTGAACACCTTTAAATAGAAAACGAGTTAACAGTTCAGCATTTGTTGATAGATCAAATTCATGTATCTTGAGAAGTTTTTTATAACATTCCATTGCATTTTGAGTGTCATCGGTGTCACCATACATTTTGCCTAGAAGAATTTGAAAGCAAGATACTGAATTTTCATGAAAGTACTTGCAAATAAAAGAAGAGAAAGTACTCGAAAAGATTAGAGGTTCAAGAAAAATCAGATATTGAATGACACCATCCAGCATTCTTGAGGATTACTTGAGAGAAATATTGTATTATACTTAATAGAATCTTTAAAGGAGTTGTGCGCGATTCCAAACGATTGTATACACGAATGTGCTTTAAAACTTTCAAAGGCGTTTTTCAAAACGAACTAAATCTAGAGATCGCCTGTGCTTTTAACAGGATATGTTTTGCCTCGTAAAAATCGTGCATCTTTCGTATTTTGAAAACTGGAAAGTGGTTGTTTCCAACACATGCATTTTTAACCTCAGTGGTCCTAATAGTTTCTTCATTTTATTTCAGATCTTGATAATATTAAATGGGTCTCAAGTTTACAAGAATTTTCACGAAGAGAAGAGGTCTTTTAGTGATCCCTAAATGTGCTGTTCCGACTTTTCTCAGATTCTATCGGTAATTGTTTGCAGGATTTTATCCGTTACATATTCTATTGGAACAGCTGTTTCTCGATGATTATCGACATATTTATTTTTCATCCTCTGACACTTTCTTAGTAACTGAGAACAATTACACTGTTTATTAACGAGAAAACATTCATTTGACGTGAAGTTTAATGCTGATTATAAACTTAATATAGATAGAGTTCGAGTAAAATGAAATCTACTTACCTAAAGCCAGTAAAGGCTCAATTAATCCGAGTCGATACTTTTCCCTTCGTGATTCGTTATAAGTATTTTCAATATTTGTCATCATTTTTAACATATCACCAATTGCTTTTTGTGGATTTTGAAAAATTTGCTCAAGCATTAAGGATCGATATTCGTTTTTATACTGGTCAATTAGTATCTTTCGTTTTCTGTGAATAGCGACTGGTTCAGCTCGATCTAATTCACATAACATGCATTTACAAATAAATTTATGTTTTTTCAAATGTTTTGTACGTTCTTCATATTGAAGTAAATCATCAGCATATGTAAGGAGAAGTTCTGTACCCTGAGTTAAATCATACGCAGCACGAACAATCATCATATCTCCAATGTAACTTCTTATAACGTTTTCATAACAGGCATGATTGATAAGAGATGGGAGAAGAAAAAGACCAGCAGCATGTCCATTTTTCGAGTATTCTGATTTTGTTGGCAGCATGGGAAGAGGATTGATCCCATCTTCTGATACACCGAATGTATTCATCGAGCAAATATCAGACAGCCAAAAAGAATCAATTGCTTCTGCTGTAGCTATCGGTAGTGTTTCACCAATTCTATGTTGTCCAGCATAAAGTTGAAATAGAGAAGGTGCAAGAGATGGATTGCTCTGAATTTTGTCAATAACTTTTGCTGTATTTACTTCATGATCTCCAGTTTCAACAACTTGTGTTACTGCATTAAAATGATTAACTTCACTATATTCTGTTGGATAAGTAATTGCGAATGCCTTGCAACATAATAGTAATTGACCTTTACGAACATCTTCAGTAAGAATTAAACCACGACCTCTTTCTGTTGAAATCTAGAAAAAGAGATAGAGTAGAAAATGATGCGTCATTTCTAACGACTTCTTTGAATTGAGACATATATCAGATACTACACATGTATCGGCTCTTTTTCGAAATAGAAGAATGTTTACAATACTCAATGGCCTGCTAATTAGCAAAAATATTCCTCTATGTACTTTATATCGGGCAAAAAATCGAGTCGCAAAATGATTTAGTTTTGTAGAATTAAGAACTGATGAATAAATTCATACGACATTCTTCAAATGAAATACTGTTGTTTGACTCTCCGTTCGAAAATTAATGAGATAATTAAGAGATCTATAGTCAAAATAAAACTGTTGTATATAACTTACCTCAGCAACTTGAACTGGTCCAACATAAGATGCGTTATCAAGACAAGGAGTTGACGATTTTTTAGCTTGTTCAATCATTTGATCAAAATTGTAAAGACCTTTTCTTTTTTCTGTAATTCTTGTCTCAATTGAATTTAATTCTCGTTGAGCATCGACGTTCTTAGGATCTATTTTTAATAAGTTCTTCACTTGCACCAAGGCTTCGTCATAATTCTCTAAACCATAAAGTGCTTTTATACATCGGTACAAAGCTTTAACGTTATTTGGATCATTTTTTAAAATATCTTGACAATTATTTAAAGCATCTTCGAAATGATTGACTTTCAGTTGAGCTTGTGAACGATTTAATCTAAGAAGAGAGATTTCTGGATCAGAAATGCCAGAGGATGAAATACCCTAAAGAAAGAACAATGAAAAATCCGCTAAATCTCACATGCAAGGTAAAATTTGCTCAAAGAAAAGTCAAAGTAAGGCTTCACTAAACAGTGTGGAGTGTGGGTGTTGATGTACACTCTTCATCCACACCCACCCTAAATCACTAATATTTTAAGTATTTTCTTCAAACTCAGACTTCTCATTGACTTTTGGAAAACAAAAAGTCTCTTATCTAACTAATAGAAAACTTCAAGACCTACATCTGAGTAAGCTTTAATAGCTTCATAAAATTTGCCTTGTTTGAAATAATCATTTCCAAGTGTCTTGTATTCAGCAGCTATTAGAATTTTGTGAGTTTTTGGTGTTCCAGTTTTCCATTTGATATCTTGTACGATTGGATTATTTGCATCCAGAAAGATTAAATCAGTTGGATGATCACATCTTAAAGAAGTTTCGCCTTGATCAGATATTTTATAGTATGGTTCTTTTAGTACAATAATACTATCGTTTGGAATTATATCTTTATGAGATCGATTAGGATTTTGATAGTATAATTCTAAAACGTCAACATCACCGTTAGGATCTTCAACAATAGTTCTAATTTCCACAATCTTTTTTGGATGAACAATTGTTCTTAGAAGCAGATATTTTTCACGATGAACAGTTTCCAATACTAAATCGGTTAATGATATTCGTTGCAGGCTTGACAAGGGTTGTGTGCATGGTGGGTATATTAAACTTGTAACCTTTTCATGAACAACTGACGGTTGACTATTATTTTCAAATGAATGATACCGCTCATGCATTTGAATTAATTGAGATCGAACTTTTCGACGAGTTGGCTTTTTTCCTTGCATACCTTTGCATTTTTCCAAATTCAACATCGATCGAATTAAGAATTCAGCATTATCTTCCATTTTAGTATAATGAATCTAGAAAAAAGATTAGAAAAAATTATTAACAGATACCATTTATGAAACATATAAAACCTAGTAAAAGAATATCAGCAGCCTATAATGAGATGTGAGAGGTACGTTCTTAGATTTGGCTTAAAATGTATTTAACTAAACCGCATGGAATATTCAGATATTGATTCGGTGATCTTATACTCTACAGAAATTCTAGCTACTGATATCTAGTCGTATTCACCAGTTTAAACTATTTTTGCGCATACAGTGTTGCTATACTTGTTTTTGGGTACGCTATATATAAGATGGTGGATCACTCTATTAGGGATATTTTCAACAGGAAATCAAAAGAACAAGATGAGGAAAACTCCCATAACATATACCAACACATATATCAACGACAGGAAAGGAAAAATCCGTGTAGTAGAATGAAAGGAAAAATTTATATGAAAGAATGAAGGAAAAATCCATGAACGGTATGAAAGAGAACGAGAACACATATAGAAGAAGATGATGAATCACACTATGTATGATATAGACATATGTTAAAGTTGACATGAGAGTTCAGTTGAGATTAGAATGCGCGAAAAAAAATAAAAGTGATTTTTTTTCTAAAAGAGAAAATCTTAGTACGTAAAAGCAGCTTTATGATCAACGCAATATCACGTAGTTTTGTAAAAGAACACAGAAATTTTTATCAAATTTATCAGATGAAGAATTACTTTGAATTACATCTATACATTAAGTTACAGTTGAATTTGTTTAAATCAATTCTCACCCATATTCTGACTTGTTGGTGCATACGTTTCATTAATTCAATACTGTAATTTGAATCTGTAATATTTTTGTATACAACTAATGATTTTTTTCATATGTTTATGCGTTAATTGATCATTTTGTGACTCATAGTAATACGAATAATTCTCATTGAACTCATCTGATTTTCTAAAATCTTTTAATATTTATTAAGCAAAAAATAAATGAATAAGCAACCTACACCATCGATTCCCTGCTCGATGTAAATGAAATAGAAAAAAAAATCTCTATCTATTACACCTCAACCGATCATACGAAATCTTTACACCCTGGGAAATAAAATAATTTAATATAAACAATTCTATACTTTCTATGGAAAAAAAACAATCAATCGCTGAATGTCACGCATGTCCCTGTGATAAAAAACATCAATCGAGTTTTGGAGAAAAAACAATTTTTTCTTTTTTAAAAGAAAATCAATGTCCCGCATGTCTCGGTCATGAAAAAAATCTATACAAATCAACGAAAAAAAATCTCTTTTTCTTTGATTCTAAAAATCAATGACTCGTATGTCTCACTGATAAAAAAAAATATCTATTCAATTTGAAAGAAAAAAACTTTCTTCCTTTCATTTCAAAAGTTAATGCTCCGTATGCTCCGTATGCCCCGCTTACAAAACAATATTCATAATGAATGAGAAACCTAAATAATCAAAAAATTTATTTTCTTCATCAATTTTATCTTTAATCTAAATTTATTTTTTTCTTAAACTGATTAGATTTATACAAATATGCAACATTTTGTTTTGTTATTAGGGGAAGAAAACTTTTTTCATATACCAGATTTAATCTACAATCATACACTACTCTGAGTTCTTTTTTTCTTTAAAATTAAAAATATAGAAATAATTTCTTTATTTATAGCATTCCAAACTCAACTAAATTTCCTAACCGAGTGCCACATATATGTGACAACGGGACGAAAGAAACTATACATATAAGAAAGAGATGAAGATAGATGATGATACCATCTAATAAGTTTTATTAGGAAACATTCTGTCTTAGTAACGAGTTTTGCTATTTCTCCCTTAAAGTTGTGACAATTTCTGATAGAAGTGCTTATACTGATGATACTACACTTTATAGTATTTCGTTTTATCGAGAATCGCATCGCTTTCAAACAAAGCATACACTTATATACCCATCCATCAGAGAGATAACAAGGACAGAAAGTTAAGAATAATACATTACGTGAGAAAGAATCATAAGAACAAAACAAATATTGTTACAAATATAGTCTCTCTGGGTTTTTTGCCTGTTCTGTTTTAGTCGAGTTTAAAAGTTTATCAAATATTTTTTTATAATTTAAAAAAAAGAGCTTAGATAGTTATTTCACTCTCATTTACTATTCTAAGATAACATTAGCAAGAATCCACAGATAAATTGGAGTTTAAATCTAAATTAGAATATCTCTTTTAATTAAAATTTTGTATAATCTCTAGCAGTGTCCATTCGTAATTGATTTGAATTCATTTTAATAGAAAGAATCAGATGAATGTTGTGTAATTGAAAGAAATTTAGGAAAATGAATTTCAACATAAATAATAGATAAATGTGTAACATATGCGATCTTGTAACGAGTGTTAGAGCGATCATCTTCAGTAATAACCTCAGATCATGAACCAACATTTAGTACTTTGATATAATACCAATGAATACTAACATATACTTCGACTACCATACCAAAACTAAGTAATCATACATAAATCTCAATGCATAAAATAAAATCTAAAATCAATATATTGTGAGAAATTCAAGTAAATATAACTGCTTGATATGTAATGAATTAGCGATAAGTTAACTTGAGAAAAACAATGAAATTCATTTACTTAAATAAACGTCTTTCATTACACTGCATTCATCTGATTCTTTATATGAGAGAGGTCCTGCTCTCTATGTTGTATCTCACTCAAATGAATAATAAAAAAAAAATATAAAAAAGACAAAGAAAAAGAGAACCAAGCAAACGAAGAATGTGTGAAAGCATATGAAAATATGTTTGTAACACTTTCTATTAAAATATTTTCATTATTATTCTCAACTTAACGTATCATGGGAAATCATTCTTTTCTCGTTCTTTCTGTCTTTTATTTTTACCCAGTTTTCATTCTGCGCGGCATGATTCATAACTCTACCGTGCAATACTCACGTTGTTGTATTTGTTTTGAAACTTCTGTTACTTATCGCAAAGAATATTCTTTTGCGTTCTGTCACAACTCATTTCTCCACACTAGGCGACGGTACTGAATTATAAGTAATTCAAAAAATTACGTGTTATATAACGTGTTAGAATTTTAACGAAAATAAAATTGTAAAAAAGCGCACGTTTTAGCGCTTAAACGATACGTTAGAATTTGCGGGTGAATAAATGTGATACCCACACTCACTTCTTCTGGTCATGGAAATTCTCTCTAATTAGTAACATTTGCACTAATAATTTTAACAATAATATTTTATGTATCTGATTTAATCTTTTACCAATTCAGATAGATATTTTTGTTTCAAAATAATCACTTTCTTGAGGGTGGATGTGGGTGTGGGTGTGGTGATATCATAACTATCATACTCATACCCATACTCTTAAAAAAACAATTATTGTTCTGATCATCATTCTCTGTCGATTCAGAATAGAAAAAAAGAAAAGGGTGGGTGTGAATGAAAACGTAGATGTGAATGTGATAGATATGATTTCATCACATCCATACTCACACCCCCAATTTCAACTAATCTTCAATTTCATCGCACGATGAAACCAAATACGCACAAAAATTGAAATCAAATGTGCACTTTTCTTTTTCTTCTATTTCGAATCGATTGAGAATGATGATGAGAACAACGACTATTTTCTTTCTCATCTGCAAACTTTGTTTGTCTATCATGCTGATGTTTGATCAAACTTTAAGTGAATATCAATACTGGAATCATAGGACAGAAAATAATTCCAAGATGAATGTTGACAGTCATCTGATTTGTACCGCTCCAGAAGGAAATAGCACTTATGTTATCTATACATTATCTGTTGATGATGGCACAGCTGTGGGCGACGTGATGCCTTATTTCGATGATGAATCGAAAGGGATCTATATTTTGTATTTGAAAGATATCTGGAATGATGTTACTAATCAGCGACACCCATGGTACGGATTCAAGACCAACAATTTCTATTCGTATTCAATGATCGACACTGGTGAATTACTTAGTTGTGATAAGCAAGGGTGTTCCCAGGATTTTGCACTAGGCACTGGTAGTATTATGAAGAAGGAAAACATCTACTATGCATTTTATACGGCTCACAATCCCAATTATCCTTCACCTTGTGTAAGTAAAAAAGAAGGTATTATGCTTGCCACTTCGTCGAGTTTAACACATAAATTTACAAAAAATTCAACCTTTCCAACTTTGTACGCTCCAGTAGGTCAAGGTTTTGATGAACAGGATAATTTTCGAGATCCGTTCGTTTTCTATGATATGGCTGCAAAACAGTATTATCTAATTGTATCAGCGCGAACTTCACGAGGTGTGATTATCTACTATACTTCTTCTGATCTATTTAACTGGTCATACCAAGGAGTGTTCTATGATGGCGGGTCGAACAACTTTTTCATGATGGAGACATCGGATTTGTTCAAAATAGGAGACACCTACTATTTGCTGTTCTCAGATATCGACTCGAAAAATGTATATTATCGTAAAAGTATATCGCTGACCGGACCATGGAACAGCCCGACAGGAGATACGATTCGTTTCGAAGGGAACAGCTTCTATGGCGCCAAGGTCATCGCTGATAACTATGGTGATTATTACATTTTTGCATGGATTAATCGGCTAGAAGGTGATACCGATGATGGAATGTGGAAATGGGGTGGAAATTTGATTGTACACAAGTTCTATCAGATGGACATCACTAAAGACCTAGCTGTCACAATTCCACACACAATTCAAGCCTATATGGGAAGGTACAATGAGTCTATCATCGAGCATAGTCGGTGGGGCATTGTGATAAATCCGCCATCAGACACTTCCTCGTATTTCTTGTCTAGTATGCTCAATGCTGATATCACAAACGTTCTGTTCAATCCTATTAACTTGACACATTACAAAATCAGTACGACAGTGTCATTTACACGTGCTATCAAAGACTTTGGTTTTATAATTGGTGCTTGTGACGGCTATAATCACTTTTATAGCTTACGCTTTGTACCTTCCCAACAACGCTTCAGCCTCGACAAAAGTAATCGTTCATCGTTGACTAGTAGCCCAGTCGGTTCAACCGATGTCCCATTCACACTTGTATCAAACGTTGACTATCGAGTAGAGATTGTCATAGAAAATTCTGTGTTGGTGGTTTATCTCGATAACAGAGCTGCATTGAGTACTCGCATTTATAGAGCGGTGAAAACATCGTGGGGCATTTTCGCCGATAATGCCAGTGCTATGTTCAAAAATCTTTTGGTAACAAAACCGTCACTTTCTTAAAACACTTTATTGTATCACACAATTCTAAGATCTTAATATTCATGTATCTGTGCTAGATAAAATCGATTAGCTTCTGATCATGGTCTTTTTCTATTTTTCTGGACATCTTGTCGTAGTGTAGAGTTTCAAAGTCTATTGATTTTTATTTTAACTGAAAATTTTCAAATACAAATTCTTGTGAAGGACATGAACATCCTTTGTTTTTGTGATATAAACCGAGTACATAATATATATAAACTGTTTAAAGGTATTTATTAGTCCATCCATATATCTAATCGATCGTCGTCTATAGACCAAGTAAATTTTATTATTGCTTCGTGATCATTTAACCATTGTTCTAAATGTTGTCTATTAATGACTTCAATCTTATAATAGATTGTTGCATAAATCAAATGCGATAATTTAGCGAATAAAATATTCAGACTTTCAAGTTCGCCGATGCTCAACTGGATATGTTCGAGATTGGAAAAGAGAGATGTAATTATTGTTAAATCATTCTGATCACAACCATAATCAGAAGAATAAGTACCGAGGCTCAATTTCTTGAGTGTAGGTATTGATGAATAATTTTTCTTGAAATCTTCAATATCTGCACTGACGTGTCGTATTTCCATCGTAGTGAGATTGGTCATGGCAGGCAGAGCTTTGATAAGATCTCGATTTACGATGACGCAATTCTTAATCTTTGTTAAATCGATACAAGCAGAAAGGATCGAAATATCGAAGAAGAAATCAAAGCCATAGCTACTTGCTGAACGAATTGTTGTTACGTTAGGAAAATAACGTGTGTTGGGTACCGAACTCATTGATCGATTTGATGTAGGCAATAGACCGAGTGTTCTTACACTTTTAAAATTTGGATTTGATGAATTTGAAGCCCACTGTACGTTAGTACGGAAAATAATTTTACAGTTAACTGGCGGAGGTAAACTGTAAAGTTCTATCGTATCAGCATTATTATCAGGTTGATCAGCAACAAACCACCACTTTTTTTTTTCAATCCAAAAAGAAGTACAAAATGATTGAATGATATTAGAAGGCCCTACGCCCCTTTCTCTTTCAAGACCTACATGTAAACGAAAGTCAATTAAGTTTGGCAAATATGTACGAATTAATTGTTCCCATACTTGACCATCTTGATATTCTTTTCCATCATAATTGTCACAAATGAATGCAATATACCAGAATGTACGTAATTGTGGCAGCTTATGAAGAATCTCTGCAATTATCTCGAAACGAATTTCGTCACTCATAGAAAGAACAAGTTTTTGTAAGACAGCCGAAAAATCACGAGCACACGATGTCTTCGTACCCTTGTCTTTCACCAAAATAACATCTGTAGAGACTAGATAGGGCAACATGTATAAAAGACTGCAAAAAGTACTGACAGTAATTGGAAGTTTAAGTATAAGCGTTCGAACATTCTCGATATTTGAATAAAGTTCGTCAAAAGTAATGTTAAAGTAATGTAGCATATAAGATTGTGCTATACAACCAAGCTTGATATAGCTAAGTGAAGGCAGATTTAACTTCGTGATCGTCGCTACAAATGTCGTCCATACTTTTTCTGGATCATGCATAACAGTCAATGAATGAAGATTCACAAAATTATTCAAATATTCCGCTATGATACTCATGAATTGGTTGTTTACATGAACTAATGTTAATGATTGTAATAAATATTCACAATTGTTCAATTTCAATGCCAGAAAGAGTCGATCAGTGGATTCAACCATGAGTCTAGGAAAGAAACTAATGGCAAATGGATTTTGAATTCGAGGAAAAATATATTGACAAGCGACATCAAATTGTTGTCTATTACAATTACTGAAGTCAATGTTTCTTGGACAGCTTAATAGAAGATTATTCAAACGGATATTCAAATTACCAAAAATAAACCATCCGTCAAGACCGCTAAAATAGCTGAGTATCTTCATTACTAGCTCATTTGGTAAACAGTCAAATGAAGTTAACGCCATTGTCTCAGTACAATAAAAGTTGAAATCACTCTATATCTAAAATTTAAAACATGTTCATAAAATGCTTACTAATTCTACAGGTGCATGTTACAAGACTCTTCTGAAGAAATGAAATGTCGTTTTTTATTATGATTAACACGTTTATAACCTTTGTTAAATATGAAATTTTTTCCCAGTAACAATTCTTATCTCTCACTCACTTTTATCACATGTGAGAGAACGAAAAAAAACTTTGCCATAATGAATCATATATTGCATTCAAAAACGAATATACTGTAAAATGCATCGTGTAAAGCATTAGAATTCAGACAAGAAGACTTATTTTAAAGCTTCATTTATAGGCATGGGGGGGGGGGGGGGTGACTATCTCTTCTTCATTCCTACTAAAATCCACACCGATACCCACCCATACCTATACCCGTTTGTCAGTGTCAGTAAAATAACTTAATCACTTTCAAGAAATACGTGTTCCTATTATTTTGCATGTTCAAGATGTCACAGAATAAAATAGAACTTAGAAATTTTTTATTAATACTTCTGACTATAGGCCTAAATTCTTTTCATCGAGAAAATATATTAAATGCAAAATACTATTTTCTGAAATTTATTCCTTCGAAATAAAACATTCAGGAATAAATATCGTATTTTATAGATGATGCAAGTATGAGGTTATAATAAAAGAAAATATTATCTGATACTGATAGTATGTATCCGTTATCTCATTTAATCTTCTGCAGACGTTACGAAATGAAATAAGAATTATGAATCAATTGAGTTATGTTTGAAGGGCTTGTATGTGAACAAACTGTTAACAAATTTCTTGTGGTTATGCAAGTATTTTTCCTTGTACAGAACAGTACAGATATAAGAACAACGATGAAAATAAAGACTTTGTATACGAAATGGCATACCACTCTTTCTTTTGATCTTGCGAACAAGAATGAATCAGGTGTATATTAAATTTTCATTTTCATGTATTTAAATTGCACTATCTTAATGTTATTTAGTTATATTCCTATATCGTACAGATCGAGTGCTATAACTTTTGTTTAATATGAAAAGTTTTTGAATATAAAATAGAATAGTTTTACAATAGCAATTCGTTTATACAACTTTCATAGAGCTTTTCTTAATGAAATCGAAAATTGTTGTTTTCACTAAAATAATCAATGGAAAAAGTTCTCTGAATATTCTATGATTTCTTTCACTCTCTCCATGAATAGATAGTAATGATTATCAACACATGAATTAGACTAATGATAAATTGATTAATCGTTTGTTCTTTCTTACATTAAAAGCTCTTTCTATGTTTTTTTTTCAATAATTCAGAAGACTTTAGTGTTGATCTTTGATTAACGAGAACATATACTTGAGATTTCTATTTAACAACTTTATTGATTTATTCGTAACAAATGTAGCAGATTTTAAAAAAAAGACTATATTTACAAATTTAGTAACTAGTACATTTCTTTAAAATCCATTCTAGTGCAAAAGAATGACCTTCGTAGATCATTTCACTGAAAACCATATCCATAAGGTGATCCGAAACCACCAACGCCATAGCCACTACCGAAATTTCCATAGTTTTGTCCGCCGAAAGTACCACCGTATGGATTAGAGAAACCGCCGCCATAACTACCAAAGCTTCCTGGAAAACCGCCACCTCCAAAACCACCACCGCCAGCAAAACCTCCTTTATATTAGAAAAACGAATAATTTTAAATAAATAGTTACGTTATTCTTACCAAGATGATAATGAGGATAATGATGATGATGTCCAACGAACATTGTGATTATTTGTATCCTATGAAAAATCGAATAATAAATATGAGAGTATATTCTATGGAAGAGCGCATGAATATATATATATATTTATATACTCATCTTTCTGTTCTCTTCCTTTTTGTTTTTATTATTTGTTGACTCTTTTGAATAATAAATGCTTTGATGCATATATAGAAAATAATCGAAAGATTCGTTTAGAAAGACTAAATGACCTTCTAAAAAAACTCATGCGTTAAATAATGTATCGATTTGGGTAGAAAAATAATATGATGATTTAATGAAATATCGTTTTTATCAAATGATATTACAAAGAAACACTATCGAAACTATAATATTTTGTTATACACACAAATAATTTTTACATATTACAAGATGAAATAATACTCTATTCATATTCTTTTTTGTCTAGAAGAAACCTTTAATTAATTATTACGAAGATTTGCTTATATCAATGTTTAATAAGTACATATTATGAGATGATCTGAAGGGTAAGATAACAAAATAGATGAAGGATAAGTAAACGAGATATATGAAGGATAAATAAACGAAATATATGAAGGATAGATAAATAAAATATATCAAGGATGATATGAAGAGATATACAGGTGCTTCATGTTACATTCATGTCGTATCTAATCGATAAGAAGAACCAAAAGAAAATAGAAGAGGGAGAAAAGAAAAGATGATACATTATTTTTATGGACTCTCGAATTCCATATTATCCAGAAAACATTTACAAACGATCAGTACAACCTAAATATATACTCATCCTCAAGATCCAGTATTCATTAGTTTTACCTGTCAGTTTTCAAAACCATATTTCATATATCATCTATTTTTGAATCTTAGTTCATTCCTTTTAAATCGATTATGTTGAATGTTTTTAGAAGATTTTATTCTTTGAAGTATTTTAACATATAAAATTTGTACAAAAGTATTTGCATTCACTTGATGGAATCTTTGTGCACGGTCGAAACTCATCGTGGTAGCTTATTAGAAACTCTTTAAAATTTGATTTTTTTTTATTAAATTTTTATCCTAAATTGATTTCTTGTCCTCATAAGTCGCGCATTTCAGGAAATTGCATCACAGTTTTTCTATACTACTATTTGGGTACAAGATTTCTCTCTTATCTAACAGTATCAATGATATTCTTATTAGATTGTTAATTTTGATCGAATTGAAATATCTAAAGCCATTTCATGAGTCTGTTGAGCGAGGATGAAATCACTTTAGCAAGTTTATCTAAATTATATTCGAAAAAAAAGAATATATTGAATATGAAAAAGAATACAAAAAAATGTAGAAATAGATATGAAGAATACGTATCAAAAGCAATCAGTTAAGTTGCACACTTCAGTAAAATGAACAGTTGTTCTATAAATCGGCACGTTCTCGTAGACGAAAGTAGATAATCATTGAGACGATTGCGAATGGAATGAATGCTCCACCAATTATAAGTAAAATGAGAGCATAGGAAACATTTGGTACGTACCACGTTACTTGAGACGGTTTTTCTGTATTGTACCAACATGGATACGAATTGCCAGTCTAAATGCAAGTATGTTCAAAATAAAAATTTAATCCAGTGAAGTTATTATACTTTATATCTATCAGAGTTGGCCAGCGTGGATGTTTGAGTATATTGTACAGTATCTCGCATGGTTGTTTTAAGTGTTCCATTTTGACCGAATTCGACATGCCAGATTGCTACATAACACGTCGTATAGGTCCCACCACCTTTCGCGGTAGACTTAAAACATTTCTTGATAGTCTCGTAGCTCACCGATCGAACGAGACAGGAGTCCTCTTTATAAAGTTTCACTTTGTAACGCTCTTCAATATAGAGTGTCACACCGACTAAAATACAGGCAACAGCAATAATGCAGAAAAAACATCCAATGCCGAGTACAATCTTCGTTAATCGAGATTTGGAACAGCAGTCTGCCATGAAAGAAAATCTAGAATAGCAAAGGCACTGTAGGCGACGAGTGAGAAAAAAAACAGGTCAAAGTTATGTGTACGGATTTTTCAGTTTTTCTCCAAATTTCGCGATTACGATTTTCTAAATTTCTTGCCTCAACACTTGGTGAGTTATATTTATGGTAAAAAAAACGGTACAAGTTGATGGTTTATTCGTGAGAAAATAGAAAACTTTATATATTGTACAGACATAGTATTTCTAAGTATGATTGTATTTCTTTGCTAATTATTCTTCCACTACCGTCGTGGAAATCGATCAGAAACTGATTATAATCGAATTTCTTGTCGTTTTTTTTGACAAGGAAACGAGCTTTTGCACACTTGAAAAAAAGTGGCACACAGAGACTAAACAGGACTTTTATAATTGAGAGACTCAGTCCGCCTATATTATCCTGATAAATATGTCTGATATCTTATTTCTATACTTAACCGCTTCGCCCTATGACTAATTCATTAGCACATTCGATATTTGTCTTTTGCCATTTCTAATATCTATCCTTACAACGTTATAGACATCTAGAACTAATTGCAATGATCATATTTTAAACTTAATAAAAAAATGTGTAAAGAATTGTATTTTTACTGTCGACTTAATATTTTAACCAACGAAATTTCACTCTTAAATAGATATCTTATTTCGTTACCTGCGGAGTATTAGAAAAAAAACATGAATGAATACGTCAAATATCGTATGGAGAGTATTACCAATTTTTTTTCTTTTCTGTCCCTTATTAATTATTTTCAAATAACAACAAGAACGAACGAGAAGAATCTTTCAAAGTCTGTATAAATATACCAACCATTATACGATATCCTGTGATATTTTTCTTCTCCAGCAAATATTGCAACGAAGAAAAAATATTTTTTTAACCGTAATTACATCATTCGATAGCCTGTAGTATGAACTTTTTCTTCTATGTTATCTCAATTTTACATCAAAATATTTCCACTATGAATTACTAACTACAATTAGGTTCATATAGAAGTTTCCCAATAATTACAATTTTTCAGTGATAAAATCAGGAAAAAATATTTTTTTTGAAAGAAATTATTTTATATACAACTAAGCAGGACAACAGATTTCATAGGTTTTAACAGTATTTTGAGTGTGAATTAAAAAAAAGATATCGATACATTCACACATTCGTAAATCATGTCTTTATTTTACATCTATACTTTGGTATAAACAGAAATATAAGAAGTAGTTGTATTCATCTTATTAATTAGTTGAAAGACCGATCTGTGGATAATAAACTTTGTATTAATTCTAAACGGAGAAAATTCAGCATTAATACTCTAAAATTTGAACTGAGCTTTCAGTAAATCAGACTAATCGACGCGTAGGTTATTTATAGGCAGATATCCATAGGAGAAATATATTTTACTGTTACTATAAAATTGGATTATAATCTTGGATGGATATTCTATTCATCTCACATCCACATCTATACCCTCCAGATATTCTATTTCACTATCGCTTTTGAATCGAAATGTTACTTTAACCTATCGCCATATCAGTATCTTAGAAAGTAACCCGAATAACTTGTATGAAAAGAAAACTTTCGAAGCATCTGCTAGTTCTCGGTAACTGTATCTATTATTTTTTGAGCTAAATGACGAAAATTTCTCTCATTTTGATCCATCATACGTCTATTGACAATATTATTATATCTTTGTCGAGTCGTTTCACAATCGTATTTTTCCTCGTTAGAATAAGCTCTAATATTTAAAGATATCATCTAAATTCTTTAGAACACAATCAAATAGTATAATTTCACTTACAGTTAAATAATACTTAACGATAATTGAAGCCGAAAAAAATGAATAAAAAATATGAAGAAACACACTATTTCATATCTACTTTACTGCAGTGATCACTGATGCGTTTATTATCGTTTTTTCATTTTAATAAAAAAACGGCAATCCATTAGAGAATGAAACGTTTAGACCACGATATTTTTCGGTTGTTTACATCAAGAACCGAAAAAAACATAAAATTTTAAAAAAATACCGACGAGCGCACGTTTTTATCGTTCTTTTCTTGCAATTATTACTAATGCATATACTTTTCATTTGGCCTGACGAAAAAGTCAACATGTATTTAAATAGAAGAAACTTCACGTAAAGTTATGGCAACTATTCATACCCACATCCACATCCTGGATCTGATCATCTTGAATAAAAACTACATTTATTTTTCAAAGATATTTATTATGTCCTTAGTGAAACTACTCATCAAGCGAGTACGACTTGCCAGCATGAGTACTCAGATTACTCAAATGAGTACTCATGAAAATTCACGAGTATTCTTACTGACTGAGTACTCACTAGAATACTTCTATATTTTTTTGGAAAGTAACTCAATAAAACAGTTATGCATTTTCAAATATGAAATATTTAGAAAATAAAATAATATGAAAGTAAAATTTGCACAATATATTTAGATATGAAAATATATTTTATCTGTTCCTTTTTGTTCAATATTATCAGACAACAAAACGACTATATTGTTTCGAGAAAAGAAAAGAAAACATACAATTGGATGTTAATTTTCATGCGTTTCTTTTTTTTCTTCAAATAAACGTTTGTATTCTATAGAAGAAATTGAAGTTGTTTTCCATGTGCTTAGATATTTTTTCGAAAGAACCGTTTTGTTCAATAATATTATTCGTTAATTAAAAATGAAAAAAAAGCAACGTGATTTGTGTTTATGTACATGTATATAGAAGATATCCAATAGGAATATATGTCGAGATAGAGAATAGTCTTATATAGAAATAACGTCTTTCTTTTTTTTTCAACTATCATTCTCGACAGTATAGTTTGCGTATAATCACGTGTTTAATGCTTTCATCTAGTCTTTGATTTGTTTTTAGATGTTTAATAAACAATTTTAGAATTTCGATCAAAAATTTCGATTAAACGCACCAGCTGCAAGTAAAATTTAATAGACACATCCGTTTCATATAGAAACTTTATTTTTTCTATTAACTAGACATTAGCAAATCAAACAAATTCAGTTGAATTTACTAATAAAATTTATACAAAAATCGAAGTAGTTTTTCTTCTTCTTATATATATCTATATCCAATTTGTCTTGCAATTCTAGGAAATTATTGGTATAAATCCTAATCAAATTAAATCTACATCAACACGTCTAACAATATCAACGAGCACTACCATCAGAACCATCTGAATCATGTAAATGAATACTATATAATTCATGTGTGATTTTGTTTTTTTTGCCTTGATTATATTAAGCCAAACTAGTGATATCGAAATAGAGATAATTGAATTTTTTATAAAATTAGAGGAGATTTTTTTATTTATCGTTTTATGTTTTTTACTGTCTTTTCTTTGTTTTTTAACATTGAATATGCTATCATATTTTATCTTGTTTGTATTACTTATGTTCTTTTTTATGTTAATCTCGTTACTGTTATATGATCAAAAACCAGATTACATCAATAAATTAAAAACTAATACAAATATTGTCGTATATGAAATATACCAATAGAGTACTCGTAAAATTAGAAACGAGTAGTTCCTTATAGTACTGGAATACTCGGCAGTTATATATAAGTACTCGAACACTTAATGTGTATGACAAATACAACATATGAGTATACTCAAACATCATAAGTATTCATGAGTTCTCGTGATATTTTATAGCGTGAGTACTTTTTGAGTACTCCGGTATGCGTTCTTTCACTAGAGGTGTCTTATGGAAAAAATTTTATGATTTATTGATTTTGTATGTTTATCCAATATGTCACACAAAATAAAACGAAGGAAAAAAAATTCTGCGTTTTTATTTTGTATTTGCTTTATTAAGTAAAAGATAGTATACATATCTTGACGGCGTCGATGTGAGAAAAAAATGAAGCTGAAATTGTTTTTCACAACTCACATATATGCCATCAACTGACTTTTTTTTATTTGTTTTTCGCTTGTTGTGAGAACAATGTTTTTTTAAAACACTTCTCTCGATCGAACAATAAACACAATTAAGGCCGAGAGTCAATACTAAGAACAAGAATCGTGCATATATCACATTGTTGAAATCATCGATTGTTACCATCATTAAAAGTCAAACGAACTGTTCTACTTTCGAATGTCTCAACTTTTCATTATTCAATTTCTTCTTCTATTTCCTAATTGGATTACATCTGTGCAAGTTGGTTCAATCAATGGTATATTTCTCTCCTCGTCTTTCGCTACTAGCGTACCGATAAATGGTTCATGTACTGAATGTATTTGTTCTATGCTTTTGGAGAACAATCTTATTGGTCTTAGCTGTTCACACAATGTAATCTGTTTGTTTTTTCACAATTATTCGTTACCCTACACCGTTACCAGCAATCCTAATTCAAGCTTTTACTTTCTTATTCTGCCACCAGAAGCACAATACTCAACGTATGAAACAACTGATCAGTTACAAAGTAATGAGTTGTTAGAAATCCATTCATATCTCAATGAGAAATATTTTCTATTCTAGTGATGACGATTACAACGAGCATGAGTAAGTGTGGTTAAAACTTTATTCATAGACAGCACTTATAGTGTAGATGAAATATTTAGGATCCTATATTGTATATTATACTCTTATCTCAATAGACTCTCAAGATGTGATCAACGAGATGTTGAAATTTAGAAGTTTTTTTCATATAGATGGCACTTTTTTCTTTGCTTCGTAATTACTAAAAAGTGAATGAAATTACATAAAAAATATATATCATAATGTTGATCTTTCTCTCTTCTCATACAAAGCAAGACAATCTAAGAGTAGTATTTGTAAATACATGCCGCTTGATTCATTCTGGCAATGGTTAGAATATAATACATTATCCTCGTATGCAATTAAAGACTATGTTAAATTTCTAAGCTTATAACCTGATATACGTAACATGAAATGCATCAATTATAATTGAATTGTCTTTCTGTAGAATAGCTATTCGAATAGGATTAACATGTAACTAAATGTAATTGTTATTATCTTTTATTCAATAGCAGCTGTCGCGGTTAATTTTGTAGTTTTCTCTGTTCAGTACAGTTTCTGTTCAATGCTGTGAACTAGCGATACTAATTATTGAGGTTACAGAAAAATCTAGATTAGTTTTTGAAATATAAATTTCTGAGCTTAACATGTTGTAACTTATACAGTTATTTGTTGCACAGTTTTCGGAATCTTCAAAATTCTTCAATGATTTTCGATAGTGATAAAATTAGAATTCTTTTATAGGTTTTAAGGAGTCACAAAATCTATTGGATAGACACGTAGGAATTGTATTTACAAAATATATAAACATTCGAGATATCGTTTTTAAGAGAAATATAAAATAGCGCATTTCGACTACATTCCTGTATTAACAGCATACAACACCCTGACAGACAATGCTGTATGGTCATCTACGGGTGAGACTGTGGCCGGAACTGGCTCGGACACTACTCTACCATTGAGTGGACCGGGACCCATTATTTTTGATATCAACAATAATCTATATGTAAATGATTTCGGTAATCATCGGGTCATTTTCTATCCAAGTAATGGAGCTACACCAACCGTCATCGCTGGCAATGGAATAGCAGGATCAGGAATGAATCAACTAAATTCACCAAACGGTATAGATGTGGATAGTAATGGAACACTATATATAGTAAGTTCTGTATGATCATTTGCAATTTTATTTCTCATTTTCTTTGTATTGAATGATAAAATTGATTTTTTCAAACACAAAGTTTGGAAATTTCGTTAGATACAAGCGTCTTTTCTGTCATCCTATTAGCTACGGTTACCATACAATAAAATTCATGTCTGCATAGTATGCTTTAATGTTTGAAGAAAAACTTGTATATTTATTCTTGTTATTGTTACATTCGTTAGTTGTTAATATGAACTATAAGGTTTCTGATTATTTGTATCCTAGGGAAACCCATTTTGACTGTTAGGTTGTTATTTAATATAGATTTATAGAAGTTCAAGTTTGGAAAGCAAATTTATTACATGACTGTAAGCAAAAATATTGATGTTGCAACGAGAAGATAAGCGAAATCATCAAAATTTTTCAACCAGTTTTGTTCTTGTGATATATATAATATGGGTGTTATTAAATTTTTAACAGGCAGACCAATATAATCATCGAATTCAAAAATGGCTTCCAGGAGCGTCGAGTGGAACAACAGCAGCCGGAATAACAGGCAGCAGTGGTTCAAGTTTAAATCAATTGAACAAAGTTAGTTTACATTTTTGCGTCATGTTTTTGGTATGATCTGTAATGATGAGTTAGAATTTATATAAGTAGATATGTTACACTACAGGAATCATCGTTTATACTAAAGTCTCTTATGAGTAACTGTGACATTTCCAGCTCACTCAACATGTTTCTTTTCATCACATCAATGTACAAAGAATAGCAAAGCATTACAAAAGAGAAGTACCGAATAGAGACAATGTGTTTAACACATTAACCAACAGTAGACGAAGAAAGAGAATCGATGTGGAACAGAGAGGAGAACGGAGTTTATAATCGTTTGTATTTCTTACGTCTAACTTTATCCCAAGTTCGACAATATCCTCATTGTATTTTACCTGTCTCTATTAGCCCCAAAGCGTCGTAGTCGATTCTATTGGCAATATGTACATTTATGATGGCGATAATCGTCGTGTTCTTCAATGGCCCGAAGGTGCCTCGTAAGGCATTGTAGTCGCTGGTAAGCATGAAAAATTGACATTCCTTTTGATAAGAGATAAAGTAATGTAGAAAAGAGATTTTTCTAAAAAAAAATTCTGAATTAAGTAAATACACTTTTTACTCTGCTGTTTTCAATTTATTTGAAGACGCTAACTAGAATTTTGTACCTTTCGCCGAAGTAAACATTCGGTCCAAGAAAAATTTGAACACGTATATGTCAGTGATTCGTAATAAAAGAAGTTAGAAATACTTACAATCATGCATTTATAAAACTTTCGACTTGTTCTAAGCACATAAGAAAAAGGATGAGACACTATACTACTTGTTTTTTTGACAATTTTCATACCATAGGCATATATTTCAATATAAACAGGTAACGGAGTTGCTGGTACGTCTTTGAACAGTATTGCTTATGCATATGATTCGAAAGTCGACTCGAGTGGTAATATCTATGTACCAGATTTCAATAATGGACGCGTCCTCAAGTGGACTCCACCATCATCATCAGGTACCTTAGTCGCCGGACAAACTAGTAGTTCCGGATCAAATGCAAATCAACTAAATCAACCCTCACATGTTATCTTCGATTTGGCTGGAAATATTTATGTATGCGATTACGGTGAGTACCTCTCATCTGCCTTTATCTAGAAGTTTTACAAAACCGTTAATTGGACAGAGAAATGTTTTTCGCCAGAACACTGCCTACTGAAGGAGAGTGTTTGTTTAAAAAAACGACGTTCATTTAGAGACACTTTTATTACGTCGATATCGATCAATAATTATCTCCATTGAAAATGTATTACTTCAAAAAAATCCATTTAATACCTTTCATAATCGCCATTAGCTCGGAAAAGCCGAGCGTATAGGATTAAAAAAACATAGTCGCGTAGGCTTACATAACCTTTTCTTCATCATTGATCTTTTTTTGAAGGCAACCATAGAATTCAGCGATGGCTTAATGGATCATCTATGGGTTCTACAATTCTCGGCACTGGAACACCTGGCCTAGGCTCCAATCAATTAAATCATCCATATGGTATCGCTTTTGATTTGTTCAACAACTTGTATGTTGCGGATTCCGATAATGGTCGGATCCAACGTTTTAATTTAACACATGCTTGAGTGATAATAATAATGAAAAGAACTTTGAATTTCAATTAGAATACAGATAATTATAAATCTTCTTTATAGACTTATCATAAAACTACCTAGAGGGTGTGGATGTGAATTTATATAGATGTGCGTAAGGGTGTGCAGTAACTGAGAGACTGATCTACACGTTCAAGGTCGATTTTTCAGGAAAGTAATTTGATTTATGAAAAATCTGATGACACCGGTAAGTACACCTCGTCGAGTTGTACTTGAAACATTTTTTTTCATTTATTATTATTATTATTGTGCCAATTTATGTTCACATTGAAAAAGAGAGGAAAGGAAAGAAAAGAAAAACAAGTGAATAAATAAAATAAAATGAAAAAGATATACGCCATTTAGTGACATCTTTAAGTATATTTTGTAAACGGTGAAAAGAAGAAATGAAAGAGATGACCAATGAATAAAATCATGCACTCTGTTTTATTTATTAGTTCATTTTATTCGTTCCTGTTTGAATGTTAGTTGAATTTCACAACTATTCAGTAGGTATGATTCATACTTTTTCTGAAAGTGTAACATAGAAATACTGCTTGAAAACAGTCAAAAAATTAAACTATTCGTACTCAAAACATAGTCTTTCAGCTTTGGTTTTTTAACATAAAATCAGAACAGATGTAATTCAAATCAAATCAGAACAGATGTAATTCAAATCAAATACACCTAATTTTTCTTTATTGAAAAGACATAATCTGATTTTTTTAGCCGACATCCTTATGTAAAAAACTTTGACGAGAAAATCTACTAAAAATTTTTTTAAAACCTGCTACAATCATATGCTTCTAATCGAGTTGTAATTAGAAATAACCGAAAAAAAAACAAATTTCTTTGATTATTATAATGAACTGAGATTATAATCGATTAGCAGTTCGTGTGAAAAATTGATTTCTACCTGAGACAAAATGAACAAACTGAAACCCATTTTCATTGATTATAACCGCAATTCATCGTAATAGTTAAGGAAACTTTAGTTTTTTCGATTTTTTATGAAGTTTAATCTGATTTTTACTGTATCTTTTTTCATGAGTTGTATGCGAAACGAATAATGATATATGAGCATCTAAAATTCAAAATTTATTTTAAACACAAGTTTAAAGCAAACATTAAGCTCTGGAATTTGAAAAATAAACAACTCGATTTCGATACAGACACCACACGAGCAAAATCCCATAAAAACACTTCAGTGAACACTAATCTTTTAACAATAAGACATCTATCAGAGCATGAAAATTAAACTATAATAGAAATTTTTTCATGAAATCGGGCCTACTACGCTCTGCCGCCACTGTAGACGCTCAAAATGATCCTACGACTATTCCACAAGTGATCAAAGACTTTTGTTCTACTGTAAAACAAAAGTAAGAAAAATACATTGAGATAAGAGAAATGTGACTGAGAGACGAAAAACTAATATGCAGAAAGGAAAAACGAATATTGTTCTGTCACTCTCTTTATCATGGTGAAGCATCGTCACTCGCCTTCTATAGAAGTCTGATAACAAGAGCACAGAACTAGAAGACTAACTATTTCTTACGAGCTGCGTCATGTTGTACATTTATTGCAGTGATATTTGTAGCAATTTTGGTTGAAAAACGTTACTGTTATTGTCTAATAATCCATTACTAACAATTCACCATGATTAAATTGTGTAACATTTTTCATAATCCTTATTATTTAATATCACTACATCTCATTTTTAAGAGTTCTATTAGATATGACTGCATTTTTTCGTAATATGCTGAGTCTCATTTGATTATAACTATATATTGTGTTATTTTTATAGATTCTTCTTTTACTTTTTCTACTTTTAACGACATAATCATCGAAAGTAAACACAAGAATAATGGCTACCACTGACTCAGAAGTCCTTATTAGACGTGCAACAATAAACGATGCAAAAGGCATAAATTCACTCTTAGCAGATTCATTTTCTTTATCATTTCCATTCTACAATTATCTTCTTCCAAAAGGTCAGTCAAATCGGGAACTTGTATTTGAATATTGGCACAAAGAAGCACTGGTGATGAACGACATAGCATATGTATCAACCATCAATGGAAAAATCGTAGGCGCTTCAATTGGTAGATATAGACCAGCATCGTTTGTACCATCCGATGCAGAAAATCATGAATTGAGTCCTGAACAAAAGATATTAGTTGGATATGATGATTATACTCCTGAACAACTCGAAATGATAATGACATTTCTTCATAACTTTGATTTCTGTTATGCAGACTGGGCAAGACAGGCTCAACAATATCTCCCTTCTGGCACACCATATGTTTACATCCGTGGAATGAACGTTTCAGAAGATCATCAGAAAAAGGGAATTGGATTGAGATTATTAAGTATGGTATTGAAGGAAGCTAAAGCCTTGGGAGCAGCTACATTCCTTGAGGCTTCACCTGCAGGAACGCCATTATATTTGAAGGCTGGAGCAGAGAAGGGTGGAATTCTGGTTACCAAAGATCGTGAAGGCAATGTAATAATGGAAGAGTTTTGTATGGTATGGAGAAATTACGATTTGATTTGACAAGAACGTGTATGGAACTGATAAAGGGAACAGTTATGAAACTTTGTCTGAAATAAAAATAGAATTGTATTTTTTTGTTTAATCATCTTGGAGGTGAGGATGTGGGTTCATATTGTGTGTGGGTGGGTATTTATTTTACACTTACATTCGTTCACATCCACACCCTCAAGAGCCTTGCTCTCAACAATTATATTTATTTATTCTAAAGATATATTTTTTTGGTGATTGTATTAAATCAGGTTAATATTGCTAGGCGAATCAAAGTGGGCAACCTCTCCTTGTTCTAACATAAGAATACGATCACTGTTGGCTACAGTATTCAATCGATGTGCAATAGTTAATATGGTACGATCACGAAACTTGTCAGCGATGACTTCTTGAATCATCTTATCTGTCGCATAGTCAACATTTGCAGTGGCTTCATCAATTAATAATATGTGACTCTTCTTCAAGATGGCTCGAGCGACGCAAATCAATTGTCTTTCACCAGCACTCAAATTTGCACCAGATTCAGCCACCAACAAATGAATCCCATCATTATGATTGCGTACCAATGATTTGAGTTGAACAGCTTCAAGTGCTGTAAGACATTCTTCATCTGTGAATTGTTTAAATGGATCAATATTGTATCGAAGAGATCCACAAAAGAGTATGGGTACTTGTGGAATAACACTTATACGAGAACGAAGATAATTAAGTGATAAACGTCCAATATCAATGTCGTCGATGAGAATAGATCCATTGACTGCTGACTGATCGACAAGCCGAAAAAGAGCTTGAAGAAGTGATGATTTTCCAGCACCTGAATGAATGAAAAATATTGTTATTATTATATAGACTTTGTAATATTTGTATTTATTAAAATAAAGAAATGTTACCTGTCCGACCAATAATTCCAATCTTTTCCTTAGATTCAATCCGTAGATTAAGATTTTTGAGCACTGGATCTAACTCAGGTCGATAGCGAAAAGTGTAATCTTTAAATTCGATAATACCACGAGAAGGCCAATCTTTGTCTGGTTGTATTGGAACATTGTTGTCACCATTGTTTTGATGACTTTCTGATACTAGTTGACCATATTCATGAATACGTTCTGCACTAGTCATGAAATTTTCAGCTTCGGCTGATTGTCTTATACCCCATTGAAAGAGACCTGTTAAGGTAATGCAATAGCTTAAACTGAGTGCTAATGTCGATGGATCTATTTGATGGCGCAACGCTACGGCGAGAATACCAGTAATCAAAGTGAGTGAAGATGCTATAAGATCAAGCCTTAAACCAAACCAATGTGTAGTGGCACTGAGAATGAAGGCAGCTCGTGTATTCGCATCGATTCTTTCTATGAACATATTCAAAAAACTATCTTGAACATTAAACGCACGAATACTAGTGAGTCCATCTAATGAAGTTGAGAACAATGTATAAACAGGACTACGTGTTACACTTTCCAATCGCTTGAGCTGTCGACTCGAACTCATGTAAAATCGACGAAGCCAAAAAACTGCAGGAGTCAACGGAATGAGAATTAAAAGTACCCATGGATTGGCTATTCCAACGACTACGATAGAACCAAAAGATAATAGTAGACATTGCATAGTATCAATTAAAGCAAGAGGTAATGCTTCATCTACTACTTGTTGATCTTTACTTGCTCGATTCAAGATTCGTCCACTTGGATTATTTTCAAAGAAACGTAACGATGTATACAAGATACCATTCAGCATTCGATTGTGAAAATGGGTTGAACCACATAACATGATATAAATGATAAAGCCAACACGTATCACTGCAACGAACAATGTAGCAAATATAACTCCAAGATAGACATTAATATAAAATGATGACTGTTGTTCAGTTTCATCTTTACTGGACCATCGTGCTAGCCAACTATTTGTAAAATCATACAACGCCTCATTGCCAAATATTATAATAATCATAAGTAAAAAGCCAAACCAACGTAACGGAGGTGCAGTAAATAGTTCTAGCCAAACTTTCCATTTAATACTACCATCAGCTGATTTTTCACTTGTCACAATTGAATTTATATCAGTTATAGAAGTATCAAGTTTCCAATCTGTTTCCTTGTTGTCAGATGGATCTGTTTCTAATGTTTCATTCGACGGCTGAATTGTGGTGTGTTGTTCAATGTTTAATTCTTCGATGTGCCCATTTTCTACGAGAAACATTTGATCTGTTTCAATTAAAAAGTGTGTCTGATGTGTAACCAATATTCGTGTTTTTCCACGAAGGAGACTATATGGACCGATGCATTGATCAAAAATACTTTTGGCCACTTTGGGATCAACAGCAGCAAGTGGATCATCGAGTAAATATAGGTCAGCATCAGCATAAAGTGCACGAGCAAGTGATATTCGAGCTTTTTGTCCTCCACTTAAATTAACACCTTTATCACCAATCATCAATAAATCACCCGTTTCGCCAAAATTCTGTAGATCAATATCAAGACAACATGCTTTTATTACACTATTGTAACGTTCTTCATCGAGTGGTTTACCAAGTAGAATATTAGCTCGCACTGTGTCAGCAAATATCCATGCCGATTGTGGAGCATATGAAATCGATGTAGCATTTACTTGTGATTTTCCACTGACAAGATTGATCTCACCGAGAATAGCAGCTAGTAGAGTTGATTTACCAGCACCGATGGCACCTTTTACCCCAATTAAGTTGCCGTGTTTGATTGTCAAATTGAGAGAAGATAAAGAAGGAGCATCTTTCCAAGAAAATGATGCATTTTCCATCATAATTGCATAAACATCATTTCCATTTTTCATTTTTTCACTTCTATTTTGCAGTACGTCCAGTTGCATAAATTTATCAATTCTTCTTGCAGAAATACGAGCTTCACTGAATTTTTCAATAAAGTATGGCATCGTAATTGTCAATGGAAGTCGAACCATGCCGAAGAAGGATAGTGTCGAGAAAACATTCTCTGGAAGCAACGTACGACCCATTAACCAACTACCACCGAATGTAGCAAGAGAGATCAAAGGTGACGCTACGAACGCCATAGCAACATTGAGAGCTCTTAAACTGCTTGCTTTTCGAACGTTTGAAACTTCCTGTAGACGTGTTTCAAGTACGCGTTGCTCCATGGCTTTTTCCCAAGTGTACATTTTTATAATTTGACATCCGTTGACAATTTCATTGATTGTTTGCACCCGTTTGTCTGTACATGCCATTGTAGCCTTTCTGTATTGACTAAATTTTCTACTGAAAATGAACTGTATTGGTATTAATAGAAACAATACTGAATAGCCGAATAATGTTGGTAAACCGATCGTCCACCAAATGAGGCCAAACATTGCCAAAGAATCCAAAGGTACCATTAACAAACCATGTACGAAAATACTTAATTCTGCAAATTTATTAGCATCGTTTGATACTAAATTAATCGTCTGAGCCGCAGTAGTCTTGTGTAGAGCTGCAGTATTGATGGTTAACAAGTGCTTATAGATAGTAGATGATAATGCATTGCGAGCTCGCACGCCTACGCGTGTATTTCGAAATATTATCTGTTGTTGAGTGATTGCTTGCACAATTGCAGCAATGCAAAGGGCAATAGCATATAGATAACCCAAATAAGAGGGTAATCCCGATTGATCTTTAATATAGAGAACCATTTGACGAATAAGCAACGGCTGTGCAACGCGAGCTATGCAGAATGGAAAAACAAGCAGCATACTTGTTAAAAAGTCTTTATAAAATATTTTAACGAATACATCCCATGTGCCTGGCCATTTAGAACTATGCTGATTTACTCTATTCAATAATATCGAACATTTTTCCTTGTCAGCAAGATCATTAAGATCGTCTTCAACAAGCGTACGTTTATTAGCCAAGGAAAGAATAGGTGATACCCACAAAAATAGTGGTATCTGTATCCATCTTGTCCACGATGATTCAGCCCAACGTAATCGACATGATTGTCGCTGTTGACCTAGAAAATAGTATTATCTTTCTTTCTATTAAAAGACATCTCCCTCTCTCTCTGTCACATAGTACAAATCTTGTTCATTAATTAGAATCGAATTCTTCTAATAATACTCACTTTCTGTTGATAGAGACTGTTTAGATGCAGAAAGAGATATCAATTCAATGTTGGACTGTTTCTTCATCATTCACTGACGGTCGTTTTTTGTGAGTGAATGTAGGCAACCATTTTATTGTCGCTTCTTATCTCATTCTCAACAGAACGTTACGAATTCAGTGACTTTCTCTGGTTTGATAGATAACAGAGCTCCGCATTGGACGTCAATCTTTTAACAAGTTTTTAAAAAGAAAGATGCAATATTATATTTTTTTTTCAAGAGATTCCATGAACTAAATATTACTTCTTTTGATTAAAATGGGTGTGGGTGTGATATGGTTTTGTTTTCACCCATTCACACCTACCTCTGCCGTACGATCTGGAGATCAATTATATAAGCAAATTCTGATTGAAACATTTATTTTTCATATAGATGAAACAAAAACATGGTTTATTAGTTTCTATACATAATTTAAAGTTTCATCAAACGTATGATAGCTTGTGTTAAATAATAATCACCAAATGATAATGATACATCATATGGATTTTTTGGATAAGGACCTATTGTTCCATTAGCAAGTAAAGCAGACAATTTATATTGTTTATCACCATATATTAAATATTTCGGAGTAGATAATTGATTAATAATTGATTTTGCATTTGATAAATAATGATTTTTTAAGTCAGGTATTGATACATATTGAGATATTTCAATAAGTGCACTAGCAAATATAGCTGCAGCTGATGTATCTTTAGGTTGATATGATAATTTAGAATTATTTAGTGCATCATAATCCCAAAAAGGAATTAAATCATTCGGATTTAAAAGATGTGATAGAACATAATTTGTTGCACCAATTGCTTTATCAAGAAATGGTTGATATTTTGTATAACGATAAGCAATAGTAAATCCAAAAATTGCCCATGATTGTCCTCGAGACCAAGTTGACCAATCAGCATAACCTAGATTCATAAAAAATAATTTCATTATTTAAAAGATTTCTTTTGTTCGTTAACCTTGAACAGTATATTTTCGAATAACATTTCCATCTGTTTCATTATATTCAATAACATGATAAGTACTATTATCATCGCGAAAATGTTCATACATAGTTCTATTTGCATGTTGCCAAGCTATATCATATAAATATTGATCTTTAGTTTGATTACTTACTTCAAATAATAATTCTAAGTTCATCATATTATCAATATAAACTAAATAACCTTGCGGACTATCCACTGAACGTAAACAACGAACAATTGAAGAATATTGAGTTGCAAGTGAATGTGCACCCATTATAACAATATCTAAATACTCTTTTATTTTTAATAAACGATATGCATTACCAAAACCAGACATTATTATAAAACCAGCATTATATGGACTTGTACTATTTGCAAATGCAGCCGTTGGTAATGTTACATCAATTGCACGTTGTAATGCTTGTCGTGTAGAATTATATTGGACAATATTCCAATAGACACCAGGAAAAAATCCAGATGTCCATCCAGTAATTGCAGTTGTTGATGTCCATTGTTCTTCTAATGGATAACCATAATATGGATAAAATTCTTTTTGTAAATCAATAAATTCATTATAAAGTATAGAATATTGAACAGATGCATATTGCATTACATCATTAGTAATGATGCAATTAGAAATCGAAAAGAAGATAATAAAATATAGAAGAACAACCATGAGATGACGATAAGAAAAATAAAATGTTGTGAGACATGTAAAAAGTATGTTTTATATACACACACCTATATTCTTAACGTTCTTTTTATTCGTATTTGTTTAACAAAGATTAGTTTATAAAGATGGAGAACATACATTTTATATCGTTTTAATAAATTTTTCGATTGCTGGGAATCGATTTCAAGATTATTTGGATTGAATTTATATACGAACATTAACAATCTAACGAGCTGTAGATTAGGATCAACTTAGAAGCAAGTTTAATAATAGAAGTATAATTTTCAAGTATTGACCAAAAAGTAATAAAATACAAGTGAATAAAATAAGATAGCAGAAAGACAAGGATGTAGAAAGGTTGATCAAGTCAATACTGTACAATATAAAAAACGTTCTAACTAATTTGAGATAATTAGAAACCTTAGACGTGGGTGTTGTTGTGGGTCTCTGTGTGATTGTGACTGTGTCTACTTTCCTCATTTATTACCCACACCCAACCTTGACAATTCTGAAATTTCATCAAATAAAACTTTGGGTTTTGATTATATCAATTCTATGATTGATATTAGTAAGTGAGTTTCATATTTCGACTTCAAACGAACTGTGATGACAAGCTTTTTATTTGAAATTTCGAAAGAATTCAATAACATAGAATCTACAATTAAATAAATTCTTCTTCGAGTTCTTTTCATGAGAAAAGATTCGTTATGTCCTAAATTGTATCTTCCATATACAGAATCAATTCACAACATCATTTAAATTGTTTGAAATTTTTCTTTTGCCATCTCACTGTGTGAATACAATCAAATGCACAACACATTATTATTTTTCAGGTTTCGTTCGTTTATATTGAAATGCTCTCATAACTGTGTACAAAAAAAAAGACCATGCATAATAAGAAAGTTGCTTTTGTTCTTTCAAAAACACTTCAAGTGAAAAAAATAAAATGGTGAAATCACACAAAGATTCGACTTTTTCATTTTTTTGTCCGTAGAAACGAAGCAAGTGAATTTAAATTTTTATGCTTATAACTTTGATAAGCACACACACATATATATAATTTATATTGTTTCTCTCTTATAGATAATCAACAAATGACAAAGGATACTGGAAAAACCAAGAAATCCGATGAGAAATCAACTGAAAAACGCCCTGAGACACCACCGCCATCAGAACCACCAAAACAGGGTAATTATACAACATATACATAAATTCTGTTAATTCTTATTGAATTTGTTCACCTAGGAAACAAATTATAGTATAATTAGCTTGTCTTTTTTTTTTCTAGAATCCAATGAATCATCAAAATCAAACAAAACAACATCAAAAAAAGTTTTAAAGAAAAATAAACGTTGTGGTGGAAATGCTTGCCCAGATTGCGGTAAATGTACCGATTGGCATTATAATGGTGATATACACCTCGATCATCTTCTTCATAAACATAATGAATCTCATGCTCTTTTAAATCCACAACGTTGGACTCGTAGTCCTAATGCAACATGTCTCGTTTATACAAATGGTTTTATTTATAGTACTGGTGATACTGGTTCGGTTATTTGTCAATGTTCTTCAGAATAAAAAGAAGATTTTATTAACTAATATGACATTTTTTAGAATGTGTGAAATCTATTTATAAAGATAAAACATATTTAACTCAAATAAATAAAATAAGATCTTAATAAAGAATTCAGTTAATATCAAACATGTTCATTTTTAATCACAAGAATATTTTTGATCAATTGCATAGAAGCTTCTAATCCTGGACTTTGCTTTCTGATTTACGATACGAGATGTTTGGATACATCGTCATTCGTTTCATACATGCGTAAAAAAAATTCTATTAATGATGATGAATGACATGCTATCTAGAAATAAATTAATATTTTTCCATCAAAGCATTATAATATTCTGTGTACACGAGCGTTTTGTTTTTAATATTCTTTTCATCTTCCTCCACACTAAAAGTAAAATTGACAGTGCGTCATTTTTTTAATTTATTCAAATAAAACAATATTAGCGAATAAAAATTATATTATCGAAAATATGCCATATTGCCATACAAGTAAATGGATTAATTTCCGTGTCTGGATCCTATCCTTAGTCTAGGAAATAATTCTTTTAGAATTCGAAATTCAGTAAATAAAGACTATTGATAATTGAAAACTACAAGTTTGTTTGATTTTTATATAGATACATGTCTTATTTCGATATTAACTGCGCTACCATTCCAAAATGATTTATATTTTAATTGGAAAAATATTTTTCTTCAAATTGCTTCCGTGATGTTATAATTAATACTGATGTACGAACTCTAAGGTAGTCATTTTTTTCTTTCTTTTGGTGATAATATCTTCTAATTATAAACTAGAAAGCTCATTATTTCATAATCAAGCAGAATAATAATATATTATCAACTAGCCAGAAAAAAAAGTGTCTATGGAAACTTTAATAATAATAATTACCATTTTAGAAACATTGTGAACATGTCTTATTTACGAGATAAACTATAGAGAGATACTTATTTGTTTGTGGAAAAAAAATGAATTCGTCTATCATAAATATCGAATCATGGTTTATTCCAATTGATATTCTAATCATTACATTTACTACTATAACCATTGGACTTCCCATATTCTTTTTATGTCTTATTTTATTTGATAAAACATGTCATACAATATCTATGATGTTAGTTGCTAATTCATGTTTAACTGCATTTGTATTTGCATGTACAATGTTTAGCTCATTCATAATTATGCTTAAAAATGATCTTGAACGGATTTATTATCCAGATTCATATTGTATATTTCGAGCTTATATTAGTTATGCTACATGTGCTGTATTTAATTATTCTTTTGTATTACAAGCTCTTTATCAATATATTCTTGTTATTTATCCACGTGTTTTATTTTGGCAAAAACAACACATTCAAATATTATTTGTTTTTAAAACATGGATTTTAGGTTTTCTATGTCCTATTATATTTTTATTTACTAATGAAATTGTCTACAATCATGATAATCAAGTGTGTCAATTACCTCTTCGATTTTCATTTTCAGTTATTTATATATCATCTTCTGTTTATGGAATTCCTGTTACAATGATTATATTTATTTATTATAAATTACTTCAATATGTACGAGAAATGAGTAAAAATGTAACATCTATTAATGTTTTAGCTCGTGCTCGACGAGAATTAAAAATGATTCGTAATATAGTCATATTAGTAACAATTCTAATTGGAGTTGGTTTTGTTTATGCAATATTTATAATTATGTCATTTTTTAATAGTTTACCAAAATATCATTTTCGTATTGCGTATGTTTTTGGTAGTTCGTCATTTCTTTTAGTCATAATTACTTTATTTCAATTTACTGATCCACTTAAAATATCATTAAGAAAATTAATCAATAGACGACCAAATAAAATTGTACCAATTATAATATTGACAAAGAAAAAAATTAACGTTTAGTTTATATGAATTTCTATTATAGAACACATAAAAAATGTAAAAAACAATGAAAAGGAAGTCAATCTAAAAAAGCTGTTAGCGTAATTCCTTGCAAACTAAAATTGTGCAACACGATCTGACAATTAAAACAATTAACAAACAGATAGAGTGTGGGTGGTTGTGAGTGTATTAAATAAAATAATGATTCATATATATAATTATGAAATATTTTAAATAATTAACTTTTTGATACAAATAAATTAAATATATTAGACTATTCAAATAAAACGATATTAGCGCATAAAAATTAGTCTTAAGGGTGTAGATGTGGATGTTGGGTGAGTACAGTATTCATACCTACACCCACACCCACACCCTTCTAAAGAAAGCATCGAATGTATTTTAATGAATTGAAACAGCATTTGGTAATCGAGAAGCAATTAGTATAAAATATCAATGGGCACAATATGAAACAGATTTTGCTACTTGATTTATTGTAATTGAGGATAGGACTGTACGTATGAGGAAGAAAATAATTCGTTCCAAGTATGATACTCTTTTTACATCTACTATAATTTCCTGTTCAACTAATGTTATTAGACAGATGGTGACCCTTTCATATGTTCTATTCATAATATTCTTCATTTTGTATTGTTGATATTCAATCTATATCGACTATTACATACCTTTTTTTATGTAATTTAGTTTGAACATATTGTTTCGTCTACCTTATTTCAATAAATTTAATAATTTGTGGTTTTTTTTATTATCAATTACATCTTCCTACAAAATAAATTGATTTCTTTATAATAGTATATACTTGACGGGTGTTATCAGTATTGCTTACTGTTCTTCCTACATTCATATAGTACATGCGTAGTGTGATAGAGAGTGTGCTTTATTCTTACTAAAAGGACGTTTTTTGGTATATCAGATTTGATAGCACATCGGTGAAGGTTGTATTGAGGAGAACAGAAGAAAAGAACGACGGTAGTGTGCATACGCACATGGTACTTTAATCGATAGTACTGCATTGATATTATTCGTAATATTAGAAATCAAATATGGTGACGAAGAAAGAACTACAACAATATGTCGTTGAATTACTATCCGAATGTTTTGGAACATTTATTTTAATACTTCTCAACGAAGGTGCCATTGCCAATTACAAATTTGCTCGATTTACTTCGCATTCGACACTTTCAATTTATCTCGCAATTGGTGTCGGTGTTTATACAGGTATTTTTATCATAGCTATTTGATCAGATCAGAAGTAGTTACAAAAGTAGAAGCATCATTCAGAGTAAGACGTTTTTAAAGATGATATAATAAAACATCTATTGGTTAAGAATCTACCAATAATTGTAGATACGTATTTATATTTTTATTGTTTTATGACGCTTGTTTGAAAAGCTCGATAAGAGATGCTAAGTTTCAACCAATCCAGTGTCGTATTCTAATGTTTTTGATCTTAATAAAAATCTTTTGTACCCACGAGCAAACTGTTTAAAATGAGAAGTATAGAACATCGTTCATAAAAAATTCACAGTTTGCGCTTCCTACTATCCTATTCTCTTTACGTATGCACTATATTGATACTCTTCTTTCAGGATTTCAATAAAAGTTAAAGCTACTTCTATTTAACTTATCAATCAATTTTCATATGATATTCAATATTCTGTCAAAGTTGTCATTCATACTATAACGAATAATCTAGCACAATTCTCACAAAAATCAACTAGATCGTTTTTATATTTAAATATATTACGATAATTAAAAGAAACGAAAATTGTCGTCTTTATGTTTTTGAATATATACAAGTGTATTTATTAATCTATTTTCTATATTCTAGCATTGATGGCTGTTGGATCTATCACAGGTATAGTAGAAACTGAAGCATTGCATTTATCAACATTCAGTATTGATCATTTTCAGTAGAACCGTAGCAGTTCTATATCGATTCTTAGAAATCAAACAAGAGAACTTACCGTTAAGTATTTGAAGATTATCTTATTTCTGATTCTAGGTGCACACATCAATCCTGCTGTAAGCATATCACTAATGACTGTTCGCAAACTCAAACCATTGCAGTGTGTTTTCTATGTTATCGGTCAAATAGTTGGTGCATTTTTAGGTGCTGCTTTAGTTTATCTTGTTTACTGGAGCCAATTCAATGAATTTGACGGCGGTACACGTCAAATAACAGGTCTTTATGGCACAGGTGATATTTTTTTTACAATGCCTGGCAAAAATGTACCACACTGGAATGCGTTTATAGATCAAATTGTTAGTACTGGTCTTCTGTTGATCTTCATTATGGCAGTTGAACAGGTAATACAGAAAATTTAAATAGATAATCAATTGATTAATAATTCTTTCTAGGACTTCAATCGTATGATTTCAGAAGTAAATAAACCTTTTGCACTTGCTTTGATCGTTATGGGAATTAATTGTGCATTTTCAATCAATGCAGCAGCTGCACTTAATCCTGTATGTTGATTGTACAAATTGATCCCCAGTTTATTTAATTCTTTCTTTTTCTTCTAAACTTTAGGCTCGTGATTTAGGTCCACGACTTTTCAGTGCATTTGTTTACGGTTGGAATGATGTATTTTGTGCGCATAATTATTATTTTTGGATACCAATTGTTGGTCCCATTCTCGGAGGTATTATTGGAGTGTGGATCTATCAATGTTATGCTTCGATCATTAAGAACTATTGGCAGTTTTCCAATACTAAACGTAACAAGTCTGCTAAAATCGGTCACGAAGCGATACGAACAGAAGATGATCTATCAGAGCTTCGACAACAACAACAGACTAAATTTCTTGATGATGATGATTAATGATACAGTTATTTTCAGTGCGTTTTATCTATATTCATACGCTTTCGATAATGTCAGTGGAATTATTTTTCAAACTCAATCATTCAAATTTTTTTCAATACTAAAAATAAAAATATTATTTCGAGTTTAGGAAATTTTAGTACCAAAAAAGAAAAAGAAATCTTACATATTGTGAAAAGTATCAAGGAACAGTATGGTACGACGCCAATGCAATTTACTCATATACAAACTAGTTTTGCTTTTCTTTTTTTTGTGTCTTATTTTCTATAGATCTTTTGAATGTTAAGAAACATAAATATCTGGAAAATATTATGATTGTGTGATCTGTCAGACATCTTTAACACTGATGATTATATCAATTTTCGATGGCTGATGTATCATATTGTTTTTGATAGGATGTGGATGAGGATGTCTCTTCTTTATCACATTTCACTCACACTCAACTATTTTTGAATCATACAATATTCAATCTAAATACAATATTATTACTTTGATTCATCATTTGCTGATCAATTATTAATAATTGAATTAAATACATATAATCATCATATAGATTTCAAACATTTTTTACAGTTTTCGTAAACTATGCCATTTGAAATGATTCAGGAAACGTTCAGTACATTTAATATTGCTCATACATAATAGAAATCATATATCAATTCAGTTTCTATTTAAAAATCTGAGTATGAATCCTTTTGCTATATGATAATGATATTTCTTTCACTCAAATATATTATGATTATATTTTATTTAGTTTTAAAAGTTTGTTTTGCTGCATGAAAAATTATTAAGCGTTAAAATAAATGCGAAAATGTAGTGAATAAAGCAGGTATTATAGTTAAAATAAATGCGAAAATATGGTGAATAAAGCAGGTATTAGAGTTAAAATAATTGTTCAATATAAGAATATAAAGGCGCTAATAAATAAAAGAATAAGACCAGTATCAAGACTCATTCGAACACCTGTTGAAACCGTACTATAGGTTGTCACAAATGATGAACTCGATGAAGACACTGTTGTTGTTGTTGTTGTAGTAGTCTTTGTTGTTGTTGTTGTTGTAGTAGTTGTTGTTGTAGTAGTAGTGGTTGTTGTTGATGATGTTGTAGTAGTAGTAGTTGTTGTTGTTGTTGTAGTAGTCTTTGTTGTGGTGGTTGTTGTTGTTGATGTTGGAGCAGTCATCCTATTCCGCAATGCTGAACATTTCAGGAACCAGTTCCGCTCCGGAATCGATTCCGTTCAATTCCGGGAACTCGATCGACACATAATATCCGATACCCACTCAAAAATTGATCGAGTTCCGCCCAATTCCGGAATTGGTAGGAATTCCGTATAGTTCCGGAATCGGTAGGAATTCCGTATAATTCCGGAACTGGTAGGAATTCCGTATAATTCCGGAATCGGTAGGAATTCCATGTAATCCCGTAATTAGAAGTAGTCCACGCAATTCCGGAATCGGTAGGAATTCCCAGGAATTCCGTCCCATTCCACTGAATTCCGTCTTGATGCAATTCCCGGAATTCCGCAACGGAATTGGATCGTATTCAAACGGGATAACTTATCAGCACAATACAACAAATGTGGGTGAGGTGGATGGTGTGATAACTTATCAGTACAACACAATAAATGTGGGTGAGGTGGATGGTGTGATTCCGGTGCGGAATTCCGGAATCAGAACCAATTCCCGCAATTCCGGAATCGGTGGGAATTGGCGGCAATTGGTAGGAATTCCGTGTAATTCCGTTATTAGAAGTAGTTCACGCAATTCCGGAATTGGTGGGAATCGGTAGGAATTCCGTCCAATTCCACTGAATTCCGTCTTGATGCAATTCCCGGAATTCCGTAACGGAATTAGATTGTATCCAAACGGGATAACTTATCAACACAACACAACAAATGTGGGTGAGGTAGATGGTGTGATTCCGGTACGGAATTCCGGAATCGGAACCAATGCCCGCAATTCCGGAATCGGTAGGAATTCCGTGCAATTCCGGAATCGGTCGAATTCGATCAATCTTGACTGGGTGTCTTATGTTGTGTGTCGATCGAGTTCCCGGAATTGGACGGAATCGATTCCGGTGCGGAACTGATTCCTCCAATGTTCAACATCACGGAATAGGATGCATTCTCGTTGTTGATGATGTTGTAGTAGTTGTTATTGATGTTGCAGTAGTAGTCTTTGTTGTAGTAGTAGTAGTGGTTGTTGTTGATGATGTTGTAGTAGTTGTTGTTGTTGTTGTGTTTGTTGAACTTGTAGCCGAATTGCTCAAGAATGAGATCGCATAAGATGACATATTATAGGATGATACTCCATTAGTAGTACAATTGGGTGCGAATGATGGATAATTTCCTGGTCCAAAACATCCAACAAGATATGGATATGTTGATGTTGCAAAATAAGCATAATTACCAATAGAATCATAAAACATTCCATTACAAACATCAAAACCTGTTATTACTCGAGTACCTGAAGATAAATAAGGACCATAAATAACATGTCCATCCTTGGCAACACCAAGTACTGTTTTTGTTTGATAATTTGAAAATGACGATATAGGATAGGTAGCAACATTTGAAATACAAGAACTAGTACCAGCACATGATGAAATATTTCCTGTTGGAGGATTAACTTGACAACCACTTGCAATATGATAATGATATATACCGGTTATTTGACAATGAGCAAGACAGGTATCTACTGATTCAGAGGTTTGACCACCTCCTGGTGGAAAAAATGGATCGATATTATTCGCTGAATCAGGAGTAAAAATCATAACACCGTCTACTGATACTCCTGTTGCAGTGTCTAGAGGTGTTTTCCCATAATTGACAAAGCCGGAAGCCGATGGAACTGTTACTGCACTAGTCAGTGTACAGAGTGTTTGTGAAAGTAAAGCCATAGTGCTCAAATTTGAATTTAACGAATTAATGCTGACATCAGGATTAAAATTTACTTCAAAATCAACATTTAATTCGACAAAACTGCCCGAAGGTACATTAGCACAACGTGGAGGTAAACCATTTGTTTGAATACGAATTTTAATAACACCACTGGCATTTCGACAAACAGCACTTAATTTCCGTTGCCACACACAAACACCATTAATAGTTTGACCAGGACATACAATACCGCTGGCTAAACACGTAGTATTAATTCCAGTAGTTCCTGTAATATTGCTGGCTGTATAATTAATTGTTGTTAGAAATGATGAAGCCGCCGCTTGACAATCGGATAATGAATTAGATGCTGTTGATTGAACATCCGGTAAGTTAATCATATATAGAAATACGTAAAAAGCGCAGCACAATTGTCGGGAGGCCATTGTTAGTATAATGTTCTAGCTTCTGTTGTAGATTACTAAATATATGATATGCGTATATACATATGAATTTATGAATAAATATTACGGAGTATGAGTCTTCTGAAATAGTTATATTCCCTTTCTTTTCGACTATAAAGGAGACGATGCAATTTTCTTTTTTCTCTTTATATACATCTTAATACTCACAGTGATGTTGAAATGATTGAAACAAAAAAAAAATATTTTAGTTGAAGAAAATGACCGAATGGTTTGACGACGTTTCTTCCACAAAACAACGATGCCATAGAAACAAACATTTTTTTATTAATTTTTTTTTTTCGTTTAATATATATAAGAATGTATTGTGCAAGTCAACAGTCTACACTGCTCATAACTTTCCTATATTAAAGAACAGCAAATACATTACAATTAGAGAATAAGTAAAATGTCCATTTTCTCTTTTTCAAAGGAAAAAAAAATATTTTTTCTTAGTCAAAAATGTCTATTTCTTTACTTTCTACAAACTATTATTTATTCTTTATTTTTGACGTTTTTATAATATAATAATATATAGTGCCAAGAAAAACACGATTCCATCTCCAACACAGAAAATATTTTTTGTTTTTGTAAAACAAACATTATGAAACTAATCATTTAAATTGTTCTTTCATCATATCTTCAACATCGGTGAATGCTGGCATGCCAACGCCGTGTGAATAGATACTTGAAAGATAAAATTTGAATATTTCAAAGTTTCTGTTTTCTTGAAACATAAATAAAATATCCAATATGAAACGCTCTATCATCAATCGTTAATAAATATTCCTGATAGAATGATACAAGAATTTATTGAGCTTCTCAATCAAGTGAATTTCAAATACAATTGCTGGATACTTTTTCTCTTTTTATATTTTTTTATAGTTATAGATCGTACAGAATAAAAAAACATATTTATATAATTATAACAGTATTGCAAAATAAAATGAACGATAAAAAATTAATAGTGAGATATTTTATTCACGAACGGTTGAATCAACGTCTTTTTTTTAACGGCACAGTTATCGAAAACAATTGCTTGTACCTTTCCCCTCCTAAGTAACTTGTCGACGACGTCTGATCCTCCTTTCTTTCAAACAGAACAGAACAAGAAAAAAAACTCGATATTACAAAGACATTTCGAACATGCATGTATAGATGCGACATGTGGATATTTGATAGTTACTGCATTATTTTTTTTCATTCTCTAATGGTTATATACACAACTCTATTCGATATTTTTCTTTATCTACTTTAATCATATATATACATAAGGTTGTCTATTCTTTTCTAACGTATTAATCATGGGCAACCGAATAGTCACTAAATTTGGCAAATCTAAATCACTAACTGATGAAGGTTTGTCTATCTATTGAATTATTTTACTGATTGATTGATCATATTTTTAGAAATCGTTGAAATACAAAAGATTTCAAAACTTAGTGCAGATGGTAAGTAGAAAAAAGAATTCATTTTATGTTTATATAGAATTATTTATTCTAATATAGAAATCAGAGAAGAACACAAAGTAAAAAGAAATTTTATTTGTGATAAACTACGATCATCTATTCTTATTTGGATTTACATTAGGGATTTTTAAAATTACAGCCAACAGGTAAAATGACCAAGGAACAATTCATTCATATGTATAAGTTGCTTGATTTTGATTGCGATATGACTGATGAAGTGGCTTGCGAGTATGTTCATATATCCATTCAATCATTTCAAATGGTTTAACATTTTCTTTCAACATATTCAGAAAAGCATTTGCTACATTTGATAAAAATAAGAATGGAACAATCGAATTCGATGAATTTCTTTTGGCAATGCACTTCCTACGACCAAATACCATCGAATCAAACGTTGATATTCTCTTTCGAGGGTTATTTCGATTGAATATTGTAATTTACTAATGATAAATTACTCATTTTTTTTTGTTCATTAGGTTTGATTTTTCTGGTGATGGATATTTAGATCATGAGGAAATAACTGCAATTTTCGATGGTGCCGTAAGTTAATCTTAATTTATCCTTCAAGGAAAGTATAATTGATTATTTTAGGTAGCTTTGGGCGTTGTAAAAGATGCTGACCATGATTATGCAAAGAAAACAGCTTCAGAAGTATTTGCAATTTTAGGTCTCAGTGATGACTCAAAAATAAACAAGGAACAACTTATCAAAGGGTATATAAAAGCATTTTTTTTCTTCTCTATTTGGTTTTATTTTGTTTTAGATGCAGAGAACATCCTACTTTGCTCAAAAAGCTCTACTTATAGAAATAAACAGTACTGTCAACGAATACTTATTTTCATAAATTAACAATTATTTCATTACTTCTCTTGTTTTTTTCTTCATGTTAACTCGCATAGTTGAATTAAAGACACAATAAATTAAATTTTCAAGATGATCGATAATTTCTTGTGTATTACAAATCTACAAGAGTTGATTTACTAATTGGACTACAATCTACAAATGCTGTAGAGAAATATTCATATCTTAAGGGTGCGAGTCGATGAAGATAAACAAAGAGTATTCATACCCACCCCACACCCTTAATAAATTGTATCGTTTAAAGGCATTTTCTTTGAAATTCTTGTCTACTCCAATATTTATACTCATATAAGGACTAAACAAAAGATTAACACGCTCAGAGACAAGTAAACTTATAACTGAAACTACAGCGGATGTAAGTTTATCTTTTCTGAAGTCACATCTACGTCTATGTACACAGAATACATTTTTGATTATCTCAAGTCAAACAACTCTTTTGTAGCTTGATTTATTAAAAGGAAAAGAAGAAAAAATTAAACACTTTTAATCGATTATTAATTTCATTAACCAATGAAAATTAGAAATAATGAGAGGAATCAATTTATGATAATGTTTACCACCTTTGTAAATATTAATATTCACAGATGGCAACGACCATTTCAAGCTATGAATACTCAACATATGCTAACAG
The DNA here is from genome assembly GCA_905250115.1 of Adineta steineri. Taxonomy (NCBI): domain Eukaryota; kingdom Metazoa; phylum Rotifera; class Eurotatoria; order Adinetida; family Adinetidae; genus Adineta; species Adineta steineri. The sequence goes on from CAJNOI010000149.1 coordinate 160,522, forward strand.
ATTTGTATCGATCAGTGGTATTAGTACTAACAAACCAGCAATGGTTCGATATTTCATCAAAAAAAATATTTTATAGGAGAAATTTTATCTGATGAAATCAAATAATACTAAGTTCATATAGACACGATAGTTCTACAATCTTCATTCTAATATAGCGCGTTAATAATATTTTTGTAAATATAATTAATTTACAACTACAAAAAAACTGCCCTATTTTTTTCTAAATAACAGTGACTATTCCAAGGTTCATCATCAACTTTCTTTTAAGAATTACGTGATGTTCGTCGAATTTTTTTTGAACATTTCTCAATTACAGACATTTGATTCTCAATCACATTCTTTTTTAATAAATATATTTCTCCGGATATATTCACCTATTCAATATAAAACAAAAATAATTAAAGTCGATCAGAAAGTAATTTATAATGTTTCGAAGTCGTTCTTCTACAATTGTTCCTATAATAAGAACTAGTTGTAATACAATAAAAACAAACATCGAATCAAATCATCGTATCTGTTTTAAATTAATTCTAGCTGCTTTAATTCCATTGATGATCGGTATTTTTACAATAGTTACAACAGTTATTCAACATAAAATATCTGTTCAACAACGTCAACAAGATAAACAAGAATCAAATTTATTTCGAGAACAATCCGAACGTCATGCAGATAATTTACAAAAAGAAACAATAATTGTTAAATATCTTGATGATATATCAAATTTATTAATGTTAGACAATCAATCAAAAATTTTTGCACAAATTCGTATAAAAACATTAACTACTCTTCGACAACTGGATGCCGAACGAAAAAAATCTATACTTTTATTTCTTTGTGAAAGTGAATTAATATGTCAAAATCCGCAATATTTAAATTCATCTTTAGTAAAATTAAATGATGCTGATTTTAATGGTATTCAATTAGATGGAACTGATGATAATAAATGTTCATTTACACGACTAAAATTATATGATGCTTATTTATCAAATTCTTCATTTATTGATTGTTATATTGATTATTCGAACTTTTCACATACAACAATGAATAAAGTTGTATTTTTTAAACGTGTACTAATACGAACATCATTTAAATTTGCTTCATTAAACGAAGCTAAATTCTGTAATATGAAACTTTCTTCAATTAACTTCATTGGAGCATCATTGATTCGCAGTGATTTTACTGGAACTGTTTGGGATAATACAACTGTAGATTTTACAAATGCAAATCTTACAGACGCAA
>CAJNOI010000149.1:162332-187101 GCA_905250115.1 Adineta steineri
TTTTCAGTCAACAACAACAACAATTCACTACTGTCTTCACATGACAATATTTAATATGTACATGTCATAGAAAAATACAGACGGAGAGACATAAGTAACCCTTTGTTACTATTGATGCAATACAACAAAAACATAAAATTCACACTTGTTATCAATGTTTTTCGTTTGATTTGTTTCATAGTGTAGAAAACATGTAAATTTAATTTTACATTCACCATGTGACTACAACTCTCAAAGGGTAAATGTCATTTGATACACCTTTTGATAAAAAAATATTGATTCTTACATTATAGTACGCATACCGTAATATCATGACACAACACAAGAAAGAGCATTGAGAAAATATGTAGTATATGAATAAAATGAACATCTTGTGAAAACTAAAAATGGTCTTTTCATACAAAATCATCTGTTTAGCAGTACTCTAGTTCAAATATGATGTCCACCATTACATAATTGTATGTCTTCTCAAGATTTATCTTTCGCTATTTTTCTTCATAGATTATGATAATAAAAATGTTATTTTATTCACTCATGAAAAGATAGATTACATTTGCGAAAAATAAGGAAATGAGTGAAAAACGACGGAATCTTGGAACTATAGATTTCATGGAATTCTCAGATTCCGTTCTTTTCTCCTTGGAATAATATCACTTACATCAAGTTTCTCGACAATCAATTTCTTATTTTCGCGTACAACTAAAGCTAGTGACATGATATTTGTATCTGTATGAAAGAAACAAAGAAAATAATGAGAAGAACCCGATATTGCGCGTGCTTTTATTTCAAGACACATTATCTCTTCCTTTTCTCTTATTACTTACATTATCAATATGATATACTATTTATTGTCGTTTGTCGGAAATTATGGAAGCGACTATATCATTTAACGATCATTTGTTATCAAAAGTTCAATTTTACAACTGTTTAATGTCGCAGTATGACTAATAGCAGAATGACAAAATAATTCAAAGTTTCTGTTTTCTACCACCATAAAGGTATACTTGCACAATGTATAAGAAACAATCTCACCTTTGATCATTTAAGAAAAGTTTATCGGTGACGAAAACCAATTCTCTATGAAAATATCCAATCTATTTTTGATAGCAACAAAGAGAAAAACAACTCATATTTTTTTAATACTACAAAGCAGTTAGTCGGGTGTGGATCACATAAACACATGAATATCACCCATACCCACACCCACCCACCAATAGAATTTATGGTGAATGATATTCCAAAACCTATGAAATTTTACAATAATTTTACTCTTAATATCCAGTAGAAAAAAGACAGTGCAGAATTAATTTAACTAATTGCTTTATGGACTATTATTTTCTTGCGTGGTTCTATACGATTCTTTAAAATATTGCTGATTTAAATTCCAATAAAAATCAAGAAATTCTAAGCAAATATTCAGTACAAAATAATACACTCCAACGAAAAGTTATTATTATAATTCATCTAAATCGGTTGGGTTTAATACACGCTCACATGTCATTTAGGAAATGAATAGTTCGGCTTGTCCACGTAACGCGACACTTCGCCGGTCAAGTTTTTAAAATTTTTTTTTCCGAGTTGAACAGATTTGAACAAGCTATTAGACGCAGTTTTTAACGCTGATTACGAATCTGAGATTTATTTTATAAAAAAATTAGATTTTATTATCAAAAACTGGGTTTTAAACTTTTGAAAAATCGTATTTCGAGTTTTCTACCAAAGAAAGTTTTCCAAAAATTTGCGAGAGACGTATCATTCAATGCAGAATTGGATTCTCTACAAAATGGCCTATTTAGTTTTGATTTTAATAGCTGGTAACAATTTTTAACCTCCAATACCCTCCCGAACTTCCGGTCCAGTTTTTGAGCTCCCTCGTGGATGAATTAATCTGATTCTTTAGTACACGTTTATCTACACAGTAATGAGTAACCGTTAAAAAATTCAAATCATTCGGACGATAATAACTACCTCAAAAATGGCTCACAAAAAAGTGTGTAACAGCGTTACGAAAAACGTAACAGCGTTACGTTTGTTTTTTGCATTTTTCACACAAATAAAAATAGCTAAAAGGAAATTTTTTTTGGTTTTAGAAAGCTCGTTTAAAGCTCTACAAACGTAGTTCTAAGAGCATTTCTCTTGAACAAAATATATCGCAAGTAATTAGAGTTTTCTTGGTGGTACTGAAGAATAAGGGTCTTTTTATGTAACAGTGTTACGCGACAATGTAACCCTTACAGATATCCGAGGCTTCAACAAAAAAATATCGTTTTTATAGAATAAGTAGAGTTCGATAAGCTGCATCGAATGGCGTTTGAATGAACGTTCTAGCTATTACACTTTCCGAGATAATTGAAGAAGAATGTGTCAAAAACGTAACAGCGTTACGTTTGGACAAGCCGAGTTACCTTCTGCTTATGTTGATTAAATTGAAATTCTATATTCTTTCGATCAGTTCCTACATTTATTGTTATTCTTTGAATTTTATTTCATCAATATCTTAGATGAATGTATTTTCACAAAAGACTTTTCAGTTATAATTTCTAGATCCATCTTGAGAGCGTGGGTGTGAGTGTGATTATGGTGAAAAGAAGATAAATAACTTGACCTACACCCTCATTCTTATAAGAATGAGCAACCGAACGGAGATTTGCTATTACCATGACCTCTACATATAGAAGACAAGAATAAGAAAAAAAAAGCGGACATCATATATCTAAGCGGGCAAAAGGTCAGGAAATAGTCTGCGATCTGTTTCTTTTATATCATATTTTTCATTGTTCACTATCGCGGCCGGAATTTCTTCAATAATGGTTACAACATTCGAACATTTACCAAATGAATTAATATTAAGATGTTTTTCATACTTCAATTTCTTTGAATTGTATGACCTATTCTATGATCTAAACAGACGTTTTCATCACCTTATTCGGTATGAATCAAAATTATACATCGACTTAGATGCAGTATCCGATGCAAAACGTTTAACTTTTTATTTGAACTTAAATCAAATCATAGCAACAAATCAAAACTATCAGTTATCAATTATAACTGAGAATGAACACGATCTACGTATACTATTCTACGATAATTTATTTCAAGATAAATTATGTAATTTAAAATCTTTGATATTATCCAATGTACCAGTTGAAACTATATATTCTATAATATTTGAAACAACAGCAAAATTATATGAAGGTTTAAGACACTTGAAATTACTAGATGGAATCAAGACGAAAGATAAAGAAAGTGAACATGATAAGATACAAAGTAAGAATAAGAATAAACAACCAGATTTGTTTTATATACTGAATTCAAATTTTTTTATACATTTAGAATTATGTAACAACCTAATATCATCGAAAATGAAATCATTAATATATTTACATATAAATTTTGATCCATATGAATATCATGATGATACGCCCTCGCCTTTAGATGATATTTATTTAGAATTTGAGGAATTATCAAAAAGAGGTGAATCGTTAAGTCAATTAGAAACTCTTATTATCGGAGGTAAGTTATTTTTAATTCTACAAATATCTATAGTAGCATCTATATATATAGAGCTCTGTGATGATAATGATCATATTATGTCGGCACCAACAATACGCTTTTGTTCATTAATAACAAATTTATTACCATGTGTACCGAGATTAGAAACGCTATTTATAAATTCGATCCATTTTATGCCCTACTATAATGATCTAACAAAAATAGTATGAGAAAATAACTTTTAGACTATTCTTTACTGAATTGTTTTATCATAGGAAAGAACAACACATTTAATGATACCATCGAATTTAAGAAAGGTTACAATCTGGATCGATCGTTTTGATGGTGATAATATAGAAAAAAATATAAATATAGTACGACAATTCTTTATAAATAACAATTTATTGAAGATGACAAGCATTAAAATCTTCAGTATTCCATATGAAGAGGATTTTTAGTATTTTATTTCTTTGTTATCATAAAATAAAAATTTTAAAATGCTTTTTTTGTTGTTGCTGTCGAATAAAAGAAACAAAGAATCAAGATTTCATTTCTTGATAATATATCAGATAGCAAAGTCCATGTGCGTTAATGACCGAATAAATAACGGATATACTGCGGACTTTCTTATGAAATCAAAGACATTCAGTTGTATTTTAGTCGGTAACAAATTCGGTTTGGTGTACAGTATCTCAACGCATGTGTATGATGTGCAAAGAGTAAGCAAGTATTGTATTCATATTGTGCGGGTGAGAATGTTAGGGTGAGATAAAATTGAACCACATCCACACATCCTCACGGAAATCAGTATTTGAGTCTATTATAAGCAGAGAAGTAAATTATATCAACCTCTATTTGAGAGATATATAAAACTCACATGATCTTGATAGAATTTGACTGCTTTAAAGCAAAAACATTGACATTGAATGAATTTGATAAACTCATACTAATATTTCTGGTTCAATACAGTCGTAGTCATAAAATTTAAAATCTTTCTTTTTCAATTTTTATTACGATGGCAAATTATGAATTATGATTAACTTCACTAGTGTGAAATGAGTATAAAAAAATGTTTTATTTTCTCAAATATTCTATATATAACTGAAATTATTTGACTTACTTCAGACACACACAAAGCAATTCTTTCATTCTTACAAAATATTATTTCCTTTCTGTAATAATGTAATTATTTATTCTTTCATTTAATATAAAATATCCTTTGACAATCATTCCAATTTAATAATAATTAAAAACTTGAAATAATACTTTTGTTCCTTTTAATATTTATATATTGAATCATTTCATTATATATAATAATATCAAAAGCACATCTCCTTTCAATAAATGTTTGATATAAAATACAAAATAATTTTTTCGAATACTAATACTATTTGTATTGGTTAATTAGAGAATCATATAATGATTGATATTATAAATAATAGTTTTATATTTCAATTTTCAAATCTTAGAAAAATTTCATAAATAAAACATTTATCTAAACTCAATATGTTTTATCCAACAAAATCAGCCAGATTGTTCACTGATGTATCTCTTTTCTATAAACAAAAGTAAGAATAGACCAACTGGATTGATTTACGTATATGCAACATAAAAATAAACTTATCGAAGTTCTAATTCTCTTTATAGTCGAAATGGTATATATCATGTAAAGTTTCATTGCACTGGCTCTTACAAGAACCAAATGCATAAAGAACAAACAAACACATTTTGTTCTTCATTATTACAAAACCATTTTGAAACTAAATGGATCAAGTGAGAAGGAGAATATTTTCTTTATCCACTAAGTCATTTTATTTCAAAAAAATATCTATCTATACCCATTCTATCCAGATACAAATAGGAGTGAGAGATAGAGACATGCACAGAGGAAAATAAGGAGAAGAAAGAGAGTGATCGATATGAATACTTCTTACTTCTTGTCAAAGCAGAGAAAAATAAAGAAGATGCTGTGATACACCTTCTTTTTAATTGTGCAAGAAGTAAACAAAAATGTAGAATAAAATAAGGAAAAGAAAGATGTGGACGAACAATATGATGGTCATGTGGAAAGCAGAAGTGAGAGAAATAGATCAAACAAGTTAATTTAACAACAGCAAACCTTGGCACATGATCTTTTGACGGTGACGGTTTTCTTTCTGATGACTTTGCAACATGGTTTGCAGCAGCACACAGTTTTAGTTACACAACATTTTGGATCGCAGCAGCAACAATCACAGCAGCAAGGATCACAGCAAGAGCAACAACAAGGATCACAACAGCATGGATCACAGCATGAACCACAACCGCGGCCACAGCCGCAACCACATCCACATCCACAACCGCATCCGCAACCACATCCACAACCACAGCCTGGCATATTAATAGTAATAATGTAGTGAAGAATAAAACTAAAGTAAGATGAGAATTGATTTGTGAAACTATGAGAATAGATGTGGGTATATATATAGAGGCAGAGAAACGAACAAAATTATTTTCAGTCAACAACAACAACAACAACAACAATTCACTACTGTCTTCACATGACAATATTTAATATGTACATGTCATAGAAAAATACAGACGGAGAGACATACGTAACTCTCTGTTACTATTCATGCAATACAACAAAAATATGAAATTCACACTTGTTACTAATGTTTTTCGTTTGATTTGTTTTGATAGTATATAGAAAACATTTAAATTTAATTTCACATTCACCTTGTGACCACAACTCTCAAAGGGTAAATGTCATTTGATACACCTTTTCATGAAAACAGTGCTAATCAAAAAAAAACAAACTACATTTTGTTGATGAAAAATATTGATTCTTACGTTCTAGTACACACATGCTGTAATATCGTAAAACTACGTGAATATCATAACACAACACAACGTAAAAGAAAAATGAATACAATGATATTTTTATTTCTTTGATTGTTTCTGATTTTGCTCGGTGAAAATTTAGTATAATCGATTAAGCGAAAGCCTGTGACGAAGAGCTTTCACATCAATGACAAGAATGATCAATTTACATGGAATATACTGTCAAATTTAAAGATATTTTATTTATGTGAAATCATCTGTTTAGCAATGCTCATGAAAATATTGATTGCATTTATTTAAAAGAATGATATAAATAGAAGTACATTGTAGAAAGAGATAAACATTGTATTTCATTTCTATTAAGTTCGAATCAAATGTATTTCATAGATATAGTAGTTAATGAAATCAGGCACAAATATTAAGTATAACATAAATAGAGAAAGTCATGTGGATCCTCTCTGTAAATCATCAGTAAATAGCTGGCGTTCTATGAATATGCCTTACTTAGAAACATTGAAATATTCTTAGTTGTATACAATCATGGCTCGCTAGTGAATATTGATTATTTATAAATGTATTGAGTTAATATTCTATGATAATAAAAGAATGTAAAATGATTTTGATCAAAAATGATGATAGAGATAAAACGGATCAATGCAAAGAAAAGAATGATAAAAAATCGATACAAGATTATACAGAAGTCATTAAGTTTACTTTTTTCGTAGAAATTAAGTGTTCGTAAAAAGGAATATCTGGGAAAGGGTGTGGGTGTAGGTGTGAGTCCGAAGATATCTGTAATAAAATACACCCATACCCTTTTATTTGAATGTAATTGGAGAAAATTTATATCATGTCGAAGAATCACCTCATATTTACCAATGCTGCATAAAATTTATGACTTCTCTTACACTTGTGAATCAAAATTTAATTCGTCAATGTTTATTATTTATCTACACCCACAGTATGAAAATGAGATGTAAGTGTCTCGTCAATAGATTATTTCAGATCTTTCTAATGTAATGGATAATCTATCAATAGTATAGTCGCAATTGTAGACATAATGAGCTTCGATTTTATAAGGTGTATCCTCCTCAAGTATGAAAAGAGTCAAGGGGTACTTGTGCTGTTTTCTATTATTTGCAATATGAACATAAATGGTAAACTTCTAGATACTAAATAATAGTTTTCATTTATTTTCTTTTCAAAAATTTTATATTAAAAAGAAAATTTATATTTGTTTACACGATTACTGGATTACTCGTTAATGGACATTGAGCAAGTTGATATTGATATGGCCGTTGATATGGATTCTGTTGTAGACACTGATAAAGTATATGTTGCACAGAAGCAGAACGAGTTGGTGGAATGCCAGGTGGTGGTTGTGAAGTCCAATATATAGGTGGTGTACCATAAGTTAAATAGTATAGAATAGCACCTGCTGACCATATATCAGCTTTCGATGTCACAGGAGCTCCACCATTCATACATTCTGGTGCACTAAAATATGGAGTACCACCCAATTTTTGCCAATTGTATCTATATATATAATAAAGAGAATGTGATAAATAAAATCACATCATACTTACCCAACTATTTCTTTCTGTGCAAAACCTAAATCAATGACTTTTAAAATTGGACCAAAGAATACCAAATTTGCTGGTTTCATATCACAATGTACCTTTAGTTAAACACATTTCTTTCAATATTTTTATAAATACTAACGATTCAATAACTGTTTCTGAAGTGCTATCAAAAAAAACTATTTTTTTCCGTCATTCTTCGCTTACGACATTATGTTGATAGAGTTCTGAGATGATATTAACCAATTGTATCCAAATATTCTTGCGTTCTCTTGCTGAAATATAATCATCATCACCCATTCCTGATCCGATGTATTGGGAATGCATCCTATGAAGTTCTTTGACTCGATCTTGCAAAGTCTGATCACCTAATTCCATAGCTATGAACGCTAGTTTTGTTCGTCCATCAAAATCAAATCCATAGATATTTACAACATGATTTGTTACATTTCGCATTGAAGATGTCATTTCGACTTCTGCTTTAAACGAATTGATTAATGCAAGTCGATTTATATTTCTTCTTAGCTTACGAAGATTAAACACTTTGACAGCGGCACGACGACCTGTAATTCCAACAAAAAAAAAGATATTAAACTAAAAATCGAAATAAACAATAATATTCACCATCAAGCGTAGTAGATGCCCAAACAGATCCAAATGATCCAGTACCTCGTCGTTCACGTAAAGTATAAAATTGATTTTTAATACGAAATGTTTGATTTATAAGCCAAATCTTACGATGATATACTGGCTAAAAGGAACGATAGTCTAAAGTAACGTGAAAAACAAAAAAGTTTTTTTTATACAACAAACTGTACCAAACTTACATGGATATTGATTCCAGTATATGTTATTATACATGTTTAATTTTCTTTCTAATAAAAAAAAGCAAGTACTATTATATTATATCATTTAAGAACGAAAGAAAATAAATGAATCATTGTTATTAATATATTTATATACTTTTCTTACCTTTTATTATATGTCAACTACGATTAGAAATTCCTAACTGCAACTAATGTATTGTAATCAATGTAAATTATTCTATTGACTAGTAATGTGATAAAATAATTGTGAAATATCCATTTTATATATGACTCTAATTAAAAGGAATGAAAAAAAAGGTTTGAACATAAGTAAATGATAGTCAGACACACGTGTTTTTCTATCCTGCATGCATTGATTTTTGTTATAGATAAAAAATATGATGACAGATATTAATATACGATGTATCCTTTTTTAATTGAAAAAAAATGAAATGAGTCATAATATTAGAAAAAAAGGTTATATGTATATAATAGAGTGTGAGTATCTATACCTTGAATGATATTTGATATAAATGTTTTTTTCTTTTTTTGTTCATTAGTTGACTATATTATTAAAAATAGAAAACAATTTTCATATATATTGTAACTCATTTATAAAATTTTGATCGATTCACAAAATATTTCTCATTTTGTAATTACATCATTGACTTATTCTTCATTCACGGTAAACAATTTAGCATGATGATTCTTTTCAATTCGTGCTGGTGAGTATGGGCGCGTTTAATATTTACATAGAAAGTTTTGTTAGATGACATGCATTACTTTTGCATGTGATGTGTTATCAGTATATGAGTTCGATAAAGCCATAACGAAAGAAGTAGGTGCGTGTTGCACTAGTTGATAAGAAATAGTTTTTAGTTACAACAACTGCTTATTCAAGACAAAAAACCAAATATGATTTTGCTACTAATTTTCGCTGCAGTATTATTGATGTGTTATTACTTGAAATTGAAATATTTTACACTTCATGGTCCTTTGCCTGGTATGCCACCACAATTTCTTCTAGGAAATTTAGCTCAGTCAGGTCTTTTGTTTGATAAAGCATCTCTTCCTGAAGCACACATCGCATTTAAACAGCGATATGGCGATATATATCAATTTTGGATTAGTTCAACACGTCTGATTGTCGTAAATAATTTAAATGACATCCAACACATATTTACTCATCGAAATATTTACGATCAAGGCGATATATATGTTCAAAAGTTCAGTATTGTTATCCCACATGGGCTCATTTCGAGTAAAGGTATGTTGAAGATTTTTTCTGACAAACAAATTTTCATTAATTTATTTAAGGTGCTAAGTATAAACGACATGCAGGACTTACTTTGCCATTATTTCGTCGTGGAAAGATAGTATCAAATTTCGACTTGATTGTCGATTGTGTGGACAAACTTTTAATTAGATGGCGTACAAAATCCCCTCAACATGTGCATCTAGATATTGTTCAACAATCCCAAAATCTTCTGCTTGCCATCTTTGGATTAATTGGCTTCGATTATGATATGGAAACTCTCGATAATGATAACGACACAAATAAAAACGAACTTACTAAAGCTCTACAATATTTTTTAAGTAATTTCAATATCATGCTCTTCTCACCAAAAATTTTATCTACTATCTACTTTAAACTGAGTTCGCAATATCGACAATCACAGAAAACCATTGAGCAGTATTTTGATCGAATGATTAAACAAGAATTAGACAATGGAAAAGAATTGATAGCACAACGAAAGAGAACATCTCTGATAGCGTCGCTCGTTGGTTCGCTTCAACAAGATGAAGAAATGGAGACAAATAAAAGTGAAGAGGATAGAAAAGGTAAATATATATTTATTACTTTGATGGTCTATTCATTGAGATAATTTTCTATTGATAGGTCTTTCTCGAAATGAATTGCTAGATGAGATGCGTCTCTTTCTCTTGGCTGGTTTTGAAACTACTTCAACTGCTTTAGCTTGGTTCATTCATCTCATGAGTAAACATCCACAAGTCCAACAGAATATCAAGACAGAATTATCAAATAACAATAGCCAAGGACTCTTGTCACTCGATCGGCTCGATTCACTCGTCTATTTGGATTGTGTTATTAAAGAAGTATTTCGTTTTTGTCCACCCATCAATGGAACAGTTCGCACATTGACTGTAGATGATCGTTTACCAGAAACTGGTGCTCAACTATTTCGAGGTGATCAAATTCTTATTCCATTTCATAGTCTTGCACGAGATACACGTTATTGGTCAATCGATCCTGAACTTTTCTATCCAGAGAGATTTCTTGGTGCAGATAAGGATCATCATCCTTATGCATTGATTCCATTTGGTGGGGGTCATCGTCAATGTATCGGGCAAGATTTAGCTCGATTCGAATTAAAGGTAATCGCTGCTAGATTAATGCAATATGTTACATTCGGTGATGGCGGTAATCAAGTTAATTCAGGTGGACATCTATCAAAGCTCACTATTATACCCAAACATGTCGGTGTCACTATTGACTTTGACAAATAAAATAATAAAACTTTTCTTTTTTTCAAAAATAAAATTTTATTCAAAAAATTATTTCAAATTTTTCAATTCGATCATTTCCCGAATCAACAACGTAAAGATTTCCTTCATTGTCAACATATAAACCACGAGAACCGTTCAATTGATTTGATTGATTTTCTCCGCCATTTCCGCCAACAATAATTTCACCTTCTTCTTTTCCTTCATACCAACGCATTATTCGATGATTCCCCCAATCTGCCACAAAGACTTGACCAAAATGATCAACAATTACTCTTGTAGGGTTAAACAATTGATTAAGATCTTGAGGGTGTGGGTGAGTGTCTCTTCTCTTAGCTCACACTCACGCTCACATCCATACTCTTGATAAGCAATGCGTCCAATAAGAGTCAAGATCGCATCCAAATCGAATCATTCATGTCTTTTTTCTCACTCGTTTTCTTGTTTTACACCTTCCACTTTTTATGTCGTCATATCGAAACTATTTTGTGAGGAAATCAAAAAGCTCAGCTTGAAGTGCTTCAATCAAACAGAGAGTAAACACACGAATGTTGCTGCAACTCCAATGTTACATAAATCAAGAACGGTACGCATTCAATCGTAGACATTTTTTTCACTCGAGAACGGAAGTTAATAACAAAATAATTGGTGAGTTTCTGTTAACTTTTATCAACGCTTTTTATTTGGTTTATTTGAATATGCCTGGATCTTGGTCACAAGATGATTATTTGAAGAAAAAAAGAACTTTTTTTATGAGCGCTTTCTGTAAGAAAGAAATCCGAATTTATTATTATTTTTTTTGAAGTCTTATAGCCAATATTCTCGGTTTAGTTGAAATTGTTCTCAACGGATGTAGAAATTTAAGAGTCTATTTATCTTAATCATGTAAAACTATTTATGAAATCTTTGCCATTACTAAGCACTTGAATATATTTTAAAACTAATGGACGCTTTTACTTGATAATGCAATAGATCTAAATATATTTTAATGGAGTTTATTGCAATGAGCCTATAAAGCGTGAAAACATTTGTATTCTCATATAATTGCATGCATTATTCTTTTGTGATAAAGGCATGTCTTCGATTTTAAGAATGACGTACTTTATATCAATTTAAATTATATAGTCTGCTGTATTATTTAGTTGAGCTTCTTCATTTTTTTTTTCAGGTAAGATAAAAACTGTTGTTAAAATTAAACGCATAGCATTATGTTGATGTCTATGACTATTGATATGAGCACAAAGTTTCTTTCTCGCTCATTATTTGACTTAAATAACTTAACTTATTCTATAAATTTTAGTATCATCAATCACTTTATTTTAATATACATACTTGAGATCATGGCAGATCTCTCACGTATCTTATTTTTTGTAAAAGTCATTGTATTCGGAATTTGTATAATGCTTACACTATTTTATTCTCTTTTGATGTTGTTTATTACTCGTTTACATAAACGTATTAATATCCTTACACTTAATATTTGTATTAGTTCGATTAGCATTAGTGTTTATTTCACAGTCTTTTTTGTAATGTATGAGTATTTTAGTGAATATTTATTCACTGAAATGACTTGCCATTTCTTATTCTATATTCAATCATTCTGTCTTTGTCAATGTGCATTTTCATTTGTTACACTTACTATTAATCGATTCTTTACGATCATATATCATTCAAAAATATTTTTTAAAACAAAGAAATTCATGGCAATATGTGTTGCAAGTCAGTGGATTATTGGAGGTCTTGTCTCATTACCATTTACATTTTATATTTCACCGGTAAAGAATTTTTCTAAATAAACATTTAAGAGATAGATTTTCATTTTTTAAATGTGATAATTTTTAGTATTGCGCTGTTCCACAATGGCTATTGTTTTACACAGTACTCATTTTTATAATAGTTCCGGCATTGATTACTCTTATTATAAATCTTAAAATATTCAAACATGTTCATGATTCATCCAAGAGAATACACCAACAAATGACGGCAACTACAGGAACTATAATCATTCGTCAACAACCAGCAATTAATCGACGTGATTTATCTCTATTGAAACATGATCTTTATGTTTTCAATGTTTATTATTGGATGGACTCCAATTTTTTCTCTTGAAGCTATTGATTATGCCTACGCTGTTAGTGAACTTGTGTACTCACTTTTACAAGTTTTCTCTGTTATCAGCTTGCTCGTTTGTACGATAGATTTGTTACTATGCAATCAAGATTTAAAACGATTTGTAAAGGAAACAATTTTACAATGCTTTTAAATATATGTAACATATTTTTATCGTACATCTTGAGGCTGTGGGTGTGTGTTCTCTATTTTGTTGATCTCACAATTAAATAAAGTCTCATAGAAAAAAAAACTAAGAAACAGAATAGATCATGAATATATTTATTCTTTTTTTTTCATCGTTAAATAAAACTTTTTCAAAATCTTCTTTGACCACCAAAACGTTTACGATATTGTTCAGCCAAATCACTTTTTATACGTTTAAATAATGGTCGAGCTTGTCCCACTGTGTGACCAGCTGGTAAATAACAATGAAAAGCATTTTCTAATGCATGATTAGATTCTTTCATATTAAGTTGTTCTCGTATTTCATTCGATGTTGTTGGCATAAATGGTTGAAGAACCAATGAAAGTAAATAAACAAGATTTAATGCAAGAGCAATACTTATTTCAGCATCAGCTCTAAAATCATTATATATTTTCATGAAGAAACAAAACTGTACAAAAAAAAGACTTACCGATCAGCATCAGAACCTTTACATTTTATCCATGGTTCTTTCATTTGTAAATATTGATTACCAAAGCGGGACATACGTAAAACACATTTAAGACCATCACGAAGTCTTGTTTTTTCCATAACTTCTAAATAAGCATTCAATTCATTTGTAATTTGTGCAACAAATAATTGATCCAGTGGTGTTTCTAATTTAGTAGCATTACCAATTTTACCAGCAAAATTCTCTTCACAAAAAGTAATAGCTCTAAATATGTAAGACTATTGTTTGAATATATATAAAATATTTTCTTTATTTACCGATTAATAAAATTGCCAAGATTATTTACTAATTCTGAGTTATTTTTTAACATTAAATCAGTCCATGAAAAGTTACTATCCTATAAAAATTCATATGATAATAATTGAATTGAATTAAATTAAATGATTTCATTTACTGTAGTTTCTGGTCGAATATATAAAAGATAAAATCTCCATATATCCGATGGAATTTCTGTATCTTGAGCATGATCACCAAACACACCAATACCACGACTCTTTGAAAATTTTGCACCTTCATAATTAAGATAATCTATAATATGAAAAAAATAAGAATTTCTAAATAAAAGTCTTCAATAATTAAAAATTCATATTAACCTATGCCAGAAAGATGATTAACAACTGTAAAAGTATCTTGTGACCCTAGAAGACAAGATGGAAAGATGACGGCATGGAATGGTACATTATCTTTAGCCATAAATTGAAATAATTCAACTTTATCTGGTTGTTGCCACCATTGTTCCCAATTATCCGTATAGTTTGCTGTTATTGATAGATAACCAATGGGTGCATCAAACCAAACATAAAAAACTTTGTCAGTATAACCTTCTAAGGGTACTTGTGTTCCCCATTTAAGATCACGTGTAATACATCGTGGTTTAAGACCTTCATTAAGCCATGCTTCAGTAATACTGCTGGCTGTATTTGTCCAATGACCTGTCTTACTTGATTTGTCGAACCATGATCGAACATCTGGCTGTAATTTTGGTAAATCAAGAAACAGATGATCGGATTTTTTAATTTGTGGTGTATTACGACAAATTCGACATTTTGGTTCAACTAGTTCGATAGTATTAATTAATTTTCCACATTTATCGCATTGATCACCACGAGCATCATTATATTTGCATGCTGGATTTGGACATGTACCAGCAACATACTGATCAGCCAAAAATCTTGAAATTAAATAATATATTTAAAATTGAGAATAAAAATATCTTTACCGTTGACAAGTATCACAATATAATTGTTCAACAATATCTTTAAACACAAGATCACGTTTATGTAATTTCCAAAAAATATCTTGACAAATTTCAGTTTGTTTTTGTGTAGATGTACGTCCAAAATAATCAAAATCTAATTGAAACCATTTATAGATTTTTGTATGTATATCATAATATTTATCACAAATTTGTCTTGGTGTACATTTTTCTTCTAATGCTTTTGTTTCTGTTGCTGTACCATATTCATCTGTACCACAAATATATAAAGTATTGTAATTTCTCAATCGACAATATCGAGCAAAAACATCAGCACTTAATAATGCACCAATAAGATTACCTAAATGTGGTACATTGTTTACATAAGGTAAAGCACTTGTGATTAAAATATTTCGAGCATCAGATTTAGGTAGTCTATAATTAACAAATATTTTTTTTTGAAATTTTATACTAGTAATATTAAAATATCTTACATCTTTTCATCAGGTTTTTTTTGATTAGCTAATAATGGTTTTTTAACCCATTCATTCAAAGCCTTTTCAACTTCTTCTGGTGTTCGATCAAAATGAAGTTTTTCTGCCATTGCTTCCTCAACTTTTAAATTTTGTAAATTAAGATCGTTTGAGGTTGCCATTATCTAAAATAATTCGTCTACAAATATGTTTACATATGTATATATATATATATATATATATATACTCATTGCTGTTGCAATGTGGTTTATCTGACGCAATATATGATCATTCATTCATGTGTCATAACGTAACCATTTTCTTTTCTTTCGTTCTTGTTCTACATCACATGAAAGATATCAGACATAAAAGAATGGAAAAAAAAGATTGCGCATATTATATATTCATTCTAAAACTATAATGGTAAGCCTTCAAAAGGCCTATGACTTATGCTTTTACCAGCAGATTTGATTCTTGGTAATGCATTTCAGCTCGATAGAATCATATCGTGCAGTTTAAATATAAAAAAGTTCTAAATTTAATGCTGATTCAAATTATGTAATTCTTATTGCTAAGCTGTTTATATAAATACGATTTTGAGAGCAAAAGATAATTAGTATATACAGCCATCTATAACATTCATCGTAACCTTTCTATAAAAACGTTTTTAAAAAAAATTCTGTCGAGACAGAAAAATATAGATATCACTAATGAGAAGTGCATCTGCTTTTAATTGCACGAAAGAAACATCTTTTCACTGCTCTGACAGTACACCATAAGAAGAAAAACAAACAAGAGATATACTAAATATATCCTTTAAATACGTACTTGTCTTGAAGATTTACTAATTCGTTTACTTGTATCGAAACTATTTGACCATTCATCTTGTAATAAACGAATAGGACTACTAGTTTTTTTTGTTAAATTTTAATTTGGTTTTGGACTAAAGGAAAAAGCACGACTTAATCGTTTATTTGCTTTATGAAGTCCACGTTTCAATGCTAAACTAAGTAAGTTTAAACTACTCGTTGATCTTGAATTTGAATCAATTTCTGAATTTTCAAGTGATATTTAAGAGAACAGTACATATGATGATTATGATTTGAATTATGAATTGTTTGAATAAGTGAAGAATAAATAACAATCAAAATAGGGTGTGGATGCGGATCTTCTTCAATCTCCACACCCACACCCACACTCACACACTTTCCTAGAGATGAATAAACAAATGAGGCACGTTGTTCGGAAGAAATGAAATAAATCTGAACATTAAAAGAATTATAAATGTGTCGACGAGAGTCAAAGAATTATAAAAATTAAAGCCTCTTCGGGATGTGGGTGTGATGGTGTATGAGAACGAATTTCTTCTGCTCGTACATCCACATCTACACATTCTCTTTAAAAGACATTTACACTCTCAAAACGGTTGCATCAATGAGGTTATGTGTGGGTGGGTGTGAGTGTCTATATTTGAGAGAAGATCAGATCTGCTAATGTAATTACGGGTTGACTCTTCGATACTCGATTCACATGAGTTTAACATTTTACTCTTCTTCTCTTTTTTCTCTCGAATACAGAAAGCCATTATGCGTCGTCAAACGTATTTCTTCCCTCCTTTGACTATTGCACACCAAATGAGTAAATTGAATTGCGAAATAACGCTGTCACCATATTTTATTGCGTCCTTTTTGAAAGATATTTCATCACCTAACGACTGATCAACTTCTTTTGCTAGTGGGGCATTTGAAAAATATTTTCTGTGATGGAAAAAATATCGGCATCGACATCGTCGTATCGTTCTCGTTTCTTCAATCTGATCCATGAAACGGATGTGGGTGTATACCGCGTTAACAGATGAATACCACATCCACTTCGACACCAGCGGTCAATCCAGAATCAGACTGAACATTCTCGTGAAACAAGATAGATTTGTGCTTCTTCACAGCAATTATTTTTGTCTATTACTTGTTACCTAACATCTCAGTTGACTGGAGAAAGTTTTGCAGTCATATTTATAGTAGAGCTCACTTTTTCAGTGAATGGTGTGGATTCATGTTGTCTTCAGCCATACCCATACCCACCCCCATGGTTCAGAACTCTTGTTCTCTCAATTGTCTGATAAAAAGGTTTCAAACCGAGTTCGGGAGAAACTTTCAAATCGACAGGCATTCGAAACTCATTTTGAATAAACCCAAAGAAAAAGTACCATTGTAACGGACCATGAAGCATATTTCTTAATTTTAAAGAGAGAATGGTGTGCTTATGTGGATGGCGACAATGCAATGAAAAAATCGACATACAACAACAGCACAAAAAGATAAAAGATCATTTTCGCGCAGCTATATTTATTTATTAAGATGTGGGTGTGTTCTATTGCAGATATTCCCACGTTCACACTCTTCTTCATTCCAAGTATTTTTATGACACAGGCAGTTTATATTTCGCATAGCTCTTTAAAAAAATATTTCATTTACTTGGAAGAAACCAGCAAGAAAGTCAGAGATTTATATTTCATTTCTTTTTTTGCTGCAATAAAATATAATGTTGACTATCGTTTTCTGTTTTTTTATGATTCTGTATATGATATCATAAAATATAATAGAATGAGTGAGAGTGAATCAGCTATTGCTATTACTTTTTTCTTGGGTCTGAGTGGGGTTATGAGATGATAGATACTCACACCCTTCTTTTGACTTTAATTGATTATATTTATATTATTAGATTATTATCTTGTTAATCTACTATAGGAACAATAAATCTTTTAATGTTAAAAAAAATATCGAATGTCGTGATTTTTTCTTTTTACCTATAATTTGTATTTGTTCTTTGACAAACATGAGTAACAATTACAGCAGCGAAAGAAATAATGATGACTGCATTGCGAAAAGAACTCGTTGAAAGTCATACGATAAGAAAAATGCTTAGTTGGAAAAAATACGGTTGTTATTGGTATGTTTTTCTTCCTATATATTCAGCAAACAAAAAGTCAGAAATAAGAAAAAAAACCCAGTTATTGTGATAATTAAGCAAAGTAAAATGTCTATAAGACGTGAGTAATAGAGACAAAAATCATTCATAGCCGTCGACAACTACAAAAATTCTTTTACATTTCGTCACCATGTGAGTAACTATTTTGTCAGGTATTTAAATGAGCAGAACATTGAAATAGCTTTTGATTGACTAAAGTCGATCGAAAAAAAACAGTCTCTTCACAGAAATTAGCAAATTTGATAATGGTAACTATTTGTGTCTTCACATTAGAGTTTCAAAAGTAAATGTAATTTAGCGTAAAATCTTGACGTATATCTAGAGAATGTTATTGCGTTATAACTTGTTTGAACTTTTACTAAAAACATTTGAGCATTAGAGAATCAACTGACTTTTCATATCAATCACTCAAATCTGATGTTAAGATTTTATTTGGTGAGTGAGTGTGGGTGTCATCTTCTTCGCTTCCATACCCACACCCCATTCAAGTGTTATCAATTTCTTATTTTTTATTTTTAGACATGTTCGCCAACTATAGAGCAATTACTACTATACTAAAAATTATAAATTTCAAACGCCGTTCACTAAAATCGAAAAAATCTTGGTTTTATGCGCTCTTTGTGATATTGATTTCTAGCTGGTTAAGTTCTAACTGGAAAGCAAATATTGG
The DNA here is from genome assembly GCA_905250115.1 of Adineta steineri. Lineage (NCBI taxonomy): Eukaryota > Metazoa > Rotifera > Eurotatoria > Adinetida > Adinetidae > Adineta > Adineta steineri. The sequence goes on from CAJNOI010000149.1 coordinate 181,672, forward strand.
TTAGTATAATATTATACAGTAAACTACAAAAACTTACTTTTTGACTTGAGAAAATACGTACAAAAATTTCAGTAGCGATTTATAAAGCGCATATAAATAATGAAGTGATATTTCACTTGAGAAAAAACAATTTATTTCACAGGATACCAGTACAAGAAAATTCTTCAAATAGTGAATGATATCACACAATTGAACCCGGTTGAAGTTCACCGTATCATTTATCCAACTTCAGTGGAGGAAATTCAGACGATCGTCAAATCTCAAGAAGCTCAGGTACATGGAATCTCAATTGGTGGTGCGTACTGTAGTATGGGTGGACAGACTTCGTTGAAAGATAGTGTGCACCTCGATTTATCTCAGTTTAATCAAATTCTCAGTTTCGACAAAGAGAATAAGTTAATAATAATTCAGACTGGTATTTCATGGCGGAAAGTGATTGAATTTATTGATCAATATGATCTGAGTGTGATGGTTATGCAGAGCTATGCAGATTTCAGTGTAGGTGGGTCGCTGAGTGTCAATGTGCATGGAAGATATATTGGACATGGATCGATTTATAAAACAGTTACAGAAATGAAAATAGTGCTAGGTGAGTTATAGACAATTACAAAAAAAGTAGAATTCTATTGTGCTAAACATTCTTTCATTAATTCTATCTAGCAAATGGAACTTTGGTAAAATGCACACCATTAAGCGATGATCCGTATAGTGAAGTATTTTTTTGGTTCAATTGGTGGCTATGGTGGACTGGGTGTGATTGTTGAAGTAACATTACAGCTAACAGATAATCTCCGATTGGAACGAATGACACGACTAATGTCCTTGAATGAATACGAAATATTCTTTCGACAGCATATTCGTCATAATGAAAGCGTTAAGCTACACAATGCCAACGTCGAACTTTTACCACATGCAATCTCAATGTGGCAAAGAATACCGTGAGTGAGATTGATGGAACAGAAAACAACCATACCTGTTGTATGAAGTGCCAGTCATAAAACTAGAAAAGCATGCTGACAATGCAAATAATGCATTTTCCTGGGATGAAAGTCGAAAAATCTGCTTTTCTTATTGTCGTGTCGCAGATGATCGAACTGCACATACGACCTCCCTCTGTCCAACAACATTTCTAGCGCATTATTCTGTTCTATAAATAAAATTGCAGAATAAATCTATAGAAATAACAACTATCCTTTTTTTGTCTTATTTTCAGTTTGATAAGCATAGCTGCTGACAAGATTGTAGCATTGGGTAACGTTACACTCGACACTATCAATGTACGTGTGGTATCATACTTGAAAACTGAGAAACCTTTGACAGTCACCGATCGTATTCAACTCGATCGGAATAAAGAATACGGTTTCTCAAACATTGTTCATGGGTGAGTCGAACTTTTTTGCCCATCAATGTCAGCTAAATCCCTTTCTCATATTGATCTAGTGTAATATCAAATAGCGGTAAAGCAGGTCATTGGCTTCGACATCATGTTATCGATCCTCTATTTCACTATAAGGCGAATGCTTTAGTTGTAACCAGTCAGAACTATGAGATAACTTACACGATCTACGATTTGGAACCAATGACACGTCTTTTACGCACTTATGGCTTACAGGAATATTTTGTACCACCAGCAAATTTAAAATCGTTCACCGTTGCAATGTTACAAATTTTTAGGAAGTATAAAGTTAATGTAATTAATGTTTCTATCAGACATGCGCTGCAGGTAGATATTTTTCCTTTCTGATAACGAACATCGTGTTTTTCTCTCTGTTTTGTGTCTACAGGATGATCCACGTCTGCTACTCTCTTGGACTCCTAATTCAGAAGTATTTGGATTTGTAATCTATTACAGTCAGTTAACGACAATAGGTGCACAAGCAGAAGTGGGACAATGGACACGTGAACTGATTGATTTAGCTGTGACAAAGAACGGCGGAACATATTATCTACCGTATCAAATGCACGCAACTAGAGAACAGTTTTACAAAGCTTATCCTCGTGTGAATCAGTGGCTTGAACTGAAGAAACATCTCGATCCTGAAAATATCTTTAGAAATATGTTCTGGCAAAAGTATGGACAAAATTCAATGAATGGGGAAAAGAACGTTGTTCAGTAGTACTGCTGATTTTTTTCCTGTTCAAAATCGTCAATCTTTTGAAGACTTTGATGATGTCTCTACAAACAGATGACATGATTTCCAAATAAATGTTATGATATAAATAAATGTGAAAATCTCGGATTTAAATCCGGGTGTTATGTATACTTCAAAGAGTGAAAATAATTGACCACAGATTAGTTTTCAAGATGATGCGGTTGTGTTTATAATATTTAGAATAAGAGAATGAAAAGTTAAATAGTACTCATATATCGATAAAAAGTGCATTAAGAAAATTTAGAAATGTTTTGAGGGTGTGGGTGTGGGTGGGTGTGGGATCATTGTCCACCAATCCAGACCACACCCACAATTACACCCACCCACACCCTTCTTGCGTTTTAATTTTAAGCTTAGATGAACATAAATTCGATTTCATCGGAAAATGCTGACCACGTAGAGGTGTAGATATGCATGGATAAATGTGGGTGAGAGTGAGAAAGGGATAGAGTACCCACACTCACACTCGTACAGAAGTAAAATCAAACTCATTGTGACTTATTATTAGAAATATTAAATGAAGAATGTTCTTCAACATTAATTATATAACGTAAATTTCTCGAAAATGATAATTATATATACAAGACTGATTTTTTATATTTGACATCATTCACTATTTTTTGCTGAAGCCTAAAAAATATAAACCTTTTTGATTGAAGTAATATCAACACCTACCTTCATCTTTAAGTTATTCGAAAAGAATACATAATTCTATTTTTAAGCGAAGCTTTTTTTTTATTTTTTTTGTTGCAAAGTCTTTTAGTATGACAGAAAATATAGCAATATTTTGTCTCTTTGATCTGCCAATTATACGTCTCTGTTTCATGCAACTAATCATTTTTTTTAAAGCATGCGAAGCATAATTGTTGTCAATATAGTAGTAGTTATGTATAAATGATCGACACTTCTGGAACGACCTGTCTTGGCGATTTACGAACACAGCATACAATGATTTTTGTCAATGCTGCTATGAGAAGTTTTAAAACGGATAATGGACCACCAGCAATAAAAAGCATTAGAACGACAATGTAAATTGTATTAATTTTCATATTGTTAACAGTAGTCTGATAAGAACAGTATTCTGGATTACACGCTTCATAATAGTTTAAATACGATACGTTCGAACTCCATTGTTCTATCATTAAATTAGATAGAAGATTGTTAATAGTTGTCGTTTTCTGATACCGACTTATTAGCGGTGACCAGTCAAGAGCTGATACATGTATTGGCGACGATACTAAATATTTTTGTAATTCATTTATACAGAATTGATTATAAAAGCATTCAAGAGTTGATTGAAGTAATGATTCAATCACATTGCATCCTGTGTAAAAACCGGTTACATTGAATAATATTGTCATAGTATTATAATCATAAATCGACGATTGACGAATACAATTAGCTGAAAGACTACAACTGCATCCATCGTAATTTTTTGCCGTCGCGAACACATTGTCCGTATCTTTGCTTCCACTCAGTTTATAGTTTGTTTGCAGTGCAGAAAACAATGCATTAACTTGAGTAGTGTCTCGAATCATCTTGAAAGATAATAAAAAGCTATCTGTCATTGATGACTGAAACTGATTTAGCACTGATGCAATTTGCCCATCGAACGCTGCTTCAGAAGTGACAAATCTGCTGAAATATTGGCTTGAAACGAACCGAACGAAATTATTCGCAACCGTGTTCTGAGCTAGTTCACAAAACATGTGTAAGGCTCGAAATGCATGTGCGCCTGTTATTCGAAAGTCATCTCCATGAAATGTAGATCGATTGTCTGTAGCAAGATGACGAATCCATGCATCGCTGACAAAAGTACTATTACATACCTGATGGTATATAGGAGCGAAAGTAATAAAGTTTTCGTAATTGATCGAAATTTGTGTGCATGGACATTGCAGAGTGTGTGCATGTTCGAAAAGCAAGTAGTTATAATAGTTGAAAGAAGGTTGTTGAACATGAATAGTTTGGATAGTTTCTGTACCCATCAGAAATGGTACATAGAAGAAAGGAATTATTAATAATGAGATCGATAAAAGAATAAATAATATTGTTGCTATTTGCTGTATACGAAGAACGCATTTGTCGGTTGAAGGTGGCACAGATGGGAACAAATTAAAACATTCAATCCATTCCTTTAAATTATTCCAACATCCAGCGTTTTGGCCATGAATATTTGCCACTAAAAAAAGAGATATAGAAATGATGAAGCCATTAATCAAGAGACAGTTCATGATCGATAGAACTCGGAAGCACCATTGCTAGCGAAATACATCATATAAGTTTATACGTACTACTTATTCAAGGAGCCAATAACTGTTACGATGGATGAGGATAGGAAATGTGTTATTGATCGTTGTTATATGTTGATGTATTCACTGAATATATGTACTATGAATTGTTGATTGTTAATTTGAAAAAATAAGCTGAATAATCTAAATGTTTTAAACATATTAAAAACGAGATATCGAACAGAAAACGTTTACATCATTTTATACATGTAAAAGTTAAATCGAGCAGGCACTTACTTGTCTGAAAAGAAAAAAAACTAATATTAGTCATAAATTATATTTTAGATGAGCTTTTTCTATAATCGTATATAAAAACACAGATCGTAGAACGAAGATGATATAGTTCATTTTAGGAAAATCTCAAGTAAATTACAATGTATCACTAATCTTTCTTTTTTTCCTATGTCGCAACTTTTGACTAAAATAAAAATCTTTTACTAACTTTTTTCAGTATTTATAAGAGAGACGTTTTATAGGAAGTATACTTCCTTACCGAGACAAAACTTATTTTCAACCTTCAGGTGCAGTTATAAAAGTGTTTTCTTCTGCATCGTCTAATTTATATTTAAAATAAATATTTTTCTTTCTTTCTAGCATAGCTGGGAGAGGAGACATTCCTATGTAAATTACAATTGGAGATGCCAGCCGTCAGCCGATTTTTGCTGAAGCCGACGGCTTACACCTCTAATTAAAATTATCATGATAAAAGCCATTCTTTTTTCCGCCTCCGTGCTATGACTATACAGCGTTTCCATTAGCATTATCATTCATATTTAGTCTCTTTTGTTGATCTCACTAGTATTTGTCTTATTCGGTATATAACATAAAAAAACCAAAAACAATCATAGACTAAGTCATTCATTGTGAAATATAATTATAAATATGCATCTATCATTTGAAAAATCCTGACGGTCACCACGATTTTATTGTAAAGATGGAAAAAGAAAAGAAAACGTTTCTTACCTATTTATCATATTTAATAAATA
>CAJNOI010000149.1:196705-212269 GCA_905250115.1 Adineta steineri
ACAAATGAAATGAAAACATAAGATAATCTATCTATCCGTCGTACTTTTAAAAATTTTAATGCAAACTCTTAAATATAATTATGACCACTAATATATTGTAAAAATACAATCCATCGCTCAGTCATTTATAAATCTGACCATCTAAGGTATTATTCATTTTTTACATGTGAATTTTCTACTTCATTTCTCCAATATCATAGACTATCTAATCTTAATAACTCTTTATCAAATAGTTTCGAAAAGTTATTCAAAAAATTTTAAATTAAACAAAATTGTTTTTATATCTGTTATCATTTTCTTTAAATATATTTTTATAGGATATATAATAAACTAAATCACTATCTAGCAGTTTTATATCGACTACTGTAATTTTCTTATATTTTTTATCATACGACTTTGTAATTTTGATATTTAATTCAATAATATTTATTAGCAAAAATATCAAAAGAAATAAATTATTCGATTTTATTTCAATTTAATCTAAGTATCACATGAGTATAGTTCGTCTTTTGCGATGCACAGAAAATAAATTATTTGATTTTATTCTAAAATATTTATTAGTTAAGTAATAAAGAAGAAATATTTCTTATTTCTATTTGTACACTTTTGAACAAAGGAAAAATAAAAAATATCAATAGAAATTTCCAGTGTTCAGACGAAACACATTTACTTTCTATTTATTTTTCTTTATGAAAAATATCATGTCAATAATCAAAATAATTGGAGATGGGATGAGTGTGGGTAAAGATGAAGTTGTACTATTCTTTCTTCACATACACCCTCGTTATATAGTAAAATGTAAAGTGTGAATATTGATGATAATTCTATATACATATGTTTATTTTTATTGTTTATAATAAAGAAGAAAAAAAAAGATAAAGAATAAAGCCACGAACAAATTTAAAACAACATTAATTCTAAAAGATTATTGTTTTGCTTGAGTTCCATATGTATGTATCAATTTAAGCGAATCATAGTACCATTATTTGTATTGAATAAAAGTGTTGTATTATAAGCCACTGCATATGCTTGATTTACTGAATAGGTTATACTTGGTCCTGATGATGATTCTATTATTAAACAAAAAACAAAATATTAGTACAATCCCTGTAAGATTACAATGTAAAATATGAAATGACTGCCACAACATCAGTTAATGTCAATTAATAACGTTTGACATAATGTGCTGAATGTAATAAATTATCCCCTAAAGTTTTTAAAACTCTCGATAAATGTACGATAATTTGTGAATGGTACTCAGATTATTTAGATCGCGTTTTACAATAGTTTATGTCTTAATTAGAACGAAAAAAAACAATAAAAAGTAACTTACGTTGTACACCAATAGTTGCTGAAGCACCTCCGTCGAATATTTCGAAATAAACATATTTAACAATATTTGGTAAATTTTCATAAAATATTATCTGAAAATGATAATAATTTATTGGTGAAGCATAATTACTGGTATAATATTCAAAAATTGTTATTCGATTAGGTGCTGTTCCACTGGTTCCATAATAAACTGCTTGAGCAGTACCACTATAAATCTTCAGATCATCCCAGAAACCAAAGGCTGTTGGACCTCCAACGCTTCCCGTTGGAAGATCTTCATTTGAATAAGCAGAACTACAACTACTAAGACAGAGAACCTAAAATACATTTAATTTCCTATGAAACTATGTTCGAAAAAATGACTTACCCCATTACTTGATACAGTAACAATATTAGTACTATAATTATAGAGTGTAATATTGACTGAAAGAGTAACTTGCTGTATAGAATCATCGATTGGCATACCAGCCCATTCAGGTATAGCAGTTGGTTTACTAAGTTGTATATCAGGTGCTATCTTACATACACCAGCTGAACAGATTGTATAATTTGATGAACAAACATAAGCAATGGATCCACAACTATAAAAATTACTCAATGTATCGACACATTTTGCGGCTGGTGTTGCAGAATAACCAGGTGCACAGCTTACTGTTGCTAAAATTATAGACATATTTATTAAAACATTCTGATGAACGTGTGAATGATAATGTCAATTTTTCATCTGGAAGAGGTGAGGCGATGGTATGGGTGAGGGTATAAATGAAAGATTGACATATCATCTACACTTTTACCTCTCCCAAGACAGTCTATAAAAATTTTAAACTATTTTGCTAACTCACTGGTTGTTGTTGTGGTTGTTGTTGAAGTTGATGTTGTTGAAGTCGAAGTTGAGGACGTCGATGTCGTAGACGTTGTAGTAACTGTTGTTGCTGTTGTACTAGTGGTAGTAGTAGTAGTAGTAGTGGACCTTGATTTGCCATTGAAACAAAATATCGGAACAAGTAGTGAGATGAGGAACACAACTATACCAGTTGCTACACAGATACGAATCAAAATTGTAACGCGTTTACTCCTTTTAAAAAGAGCTAGTTAGTAAAATTGTCTTTGAGATTGTTTATTACTTAGTGAAATATAATACTTACAATCCATTATTTGTTACAGAAATCCACTGATCATCAGATATTGAGAAAGTTTGATCTGGATTATACGATGAAGGATCTAATCTTTCGATGTCAATCATGTTCCATTAAATAATATTCTAGAAAAAATCATAGATTACTATTCTTTTTCTAAAATAAAATGAGAGGAAAAAATAAAATAGTTACTCATAGTAATGACAAGAATACACTAACATACTTGTCTAAATTGCCTCTAGTAAAAGAAAAATAAATTCTCAAAACAATGAATAAATTTTATATTTGTGTATGTATACAAAAACATCCTTTAGAAGATTTATTTAATATTCAATCGGTAAATATGAAATAAATGTTACCTTAGTTTACTCTGACAGGAATTATTATGAATTATATAAAAAATCTTGTATTCTAGACTAAAAAAATTTTGATTCAGTTTTCCAACACACAAATTCTATAACATACGATCATATACACTCTGATTCATCAAGAATGGATGAGAATGGTAAAAAAAATATAAAAGTAAATTATTGTATTTTCAACGTTTTAATTAACTAAAGTATTGCATGTTTTTACTAAACATTGAATAAATATTAACAGTCAATATTAGTCATATGTTTTCTACGAATAAATTCGAATTAAGAAAAAAAGAGTAAAACTTGTTAACGATGGTGTACGAATAGGACCCTTAAAATCAATATGCTATCAATACAAACAACACTTCGGTAGCATATTCTCTATGAAAAATTGAAAAAAAAGAGTATTCAGCTGTAATTTTGAATATTTTCTATTCAAGAAAAACAAATTAAAAAACTGTATATCACTTATCTCTCACCGAAAGAATTGTTTATTGGGAAATGAGTAAAAAAAAAGAAAAAATACTGTCATCTTTAAACAACAGGTAGGAAAATAATTTAAAATAGTGCTCTTAGTTATTTTCAGTGAAACGTTATGAAAAATCGACGTTTACAACAAAACAAAATAAATTAAATGTATTGTCAACAATTTCAGTATATGAAGTATGTTCATTAAATAAAAAAAAGATTTTGTAGGAACAGAATCGAGGAAAAAAAAGCCATGTTCACATACATTATTTATGATCCTCAAAAAATGAATAATATGTGTTTGTTTTAAACAAAATCTACATAAACTTGTATTATCAGATTTTAGTTTAACGTAAAGATAATGGAAATTTAAAAAATAGACCACCTTTCTAATAATGGTGATTACTAAAAAGATTGTCTCTAAAGAAAAATTAGTTAACTCTCTGAAAACCATGCATTTTCTTCAAATTCTATTTTATCTATTAGAATAATATTCTTCTAATAATAATTTATTTGGTAATAAAACAGGTATTACTTAAACGTTGACATCCTTCTGTCTTCCATGATAAAAATTAAGGTATAACTTGGAAAAGGCTCATAAATAATCAAGTTACTTTTTTTTCTTGTCTATGTTTTAATTTTCTTCTGTAGATATTAGTAACTTTTTTTTTCTGATTCTAACAATTAGTAATATTTGTTTGGACGTTGTCAACTATTTTCTAATTGAGTTTTACACTTATTTTGAAAAAATACATATACATAAACAAATAATAATACAACAGAAACTAATATAAAAACATTTAGAAATAACAAAAATAATATATGTACATCGTTTTTTCGTGTTAGTCTTGATTGATCATATTTGTAACAAAATAAATAATACTATTATGATTCTTAACAGATATCCTAAAGACCCACAACTCAATATTATACATTTCTCATCATTGAAAAAATTAATATTATCTTAAAAATTAAGACAACGAACTGATACATTTGTAACTTTGAAGATTAATATTTGATGACATTGATTGATCAAAAAATGTCTTATTATCGACTCGTTCTGATATAGTTGATACATTTCTGTTCAATTGTTTACAATTTTCTTACATTTGAATTTGAAATGTTTTAAGTTTAGTTAAATAATTACGAATTTAAATTTAATTAATGTTAGCAATGACGATACCATGTTTGATTCCATTTAAATTTACCATTCGATATAGTTATATATCCAAGTAATATAGAGATAGTTGTTGGTACATAAAACTGACTTCGACTTTTAATGTCAATATCTAATCCACAATTAACTGAAAATTAGCCTGATTACTTGGAAAAATGCAAGAGGAAAATTTTTAATACGTAACATTCCATAGGATAATATTTCAGATTGAATCGCTTCTTTTTTTAATGATTTGTATGAAATAATATAAAACAGTTATCAATGCAAAGGCAGCAGAGAATAGAAAGAAATCTGAAGTTTTTCTTCTTTTTATTTTTTTCTTCGCACGATCGTTCTATCTTTCTTTATATGCATGATATAGGTTTAGTTTTCAGCATTCTCAGCTAAAAATTTCTCCATCTCTAGGGGAGGACAGAGTTTCAACAAATTAACATGGATGATGTCAAAATAATAATTTTGAATAGCTTTGGATAGAGAGTTGCAGACGCATCGATTCAGCATTTCGAGTAAAATCCCAATAAATATAAAAGTTTGGACCTTGCATACATTTGCAAAAGTAATGATTTAGGTCTTTACAAAAATTAGGTCAAATAATACTATAATATATAGTTCGAAGCGTCTTAATCTCGTCTCTCCAAGAGCGAAACCCGCAGCTCCCTACTCACACCCTCATATGTAGCCGACATCTGTATATATTTTTCGTGTTCTGTAAGCTGATTTGCTTATTGGTATATTACGAACGAATAAATTTCGTTTTGTTCTCAGCGAACGATAATAATATCCCAATAGATAAATATATTTTCGTGTTTTAACTGTATTATTCATTGATAGTGTCATCATCATAATGGACTTTATGGGTATTGTAAGCTATTTTTGGAAGACAACACCGATATTACCTAAATATATTATAAATCGAAATGGTATAAATGAACTAACATTAGGGATCGATTGTTCATGGACAGTCACACATTTACGCGTACTATTAACTGAACGATTATCTGATCTATCAGAAAATGAACAGTTTATTCATTCTAATGGCGCACCAATACATATACTTGATGAACAAGATACAATAGTCAACGAACTTCTACTTGAAAATTCAAATATTATTTCACTTAAATCTAAATTATCAAGAGAACTCTTACCAGCTACGAATTCAACGACTTTAGTTCAGAATAGAACAACGGATATGAGTTCCCATCTTCAATTATCAGAACGACAATATCAACAAACAATACCTAGCACAGCATCACCAATAATCTCACCCTCTAATATTACTATAACAATTAAAGATAATTATAAAATAAAATCCATATTATTATCTCATTTATTGTCAAATGCTACGTTAGAAATAGATAATAGTAAGATATCTCCTACTGACATGAAATTAATTGTCTCTTCTTTAAAGCAAAATAAAACTATCAAGGAGTTAAAAATTATATCTGGTTGTGGACATGTTATTGAAATTCTTGTCGAAGTTCTAAAAGCTAACACAAAACTAACAAGTCTTGATATTTCACTCGGTATGAACAATGCTGAATGTAGTTTGACTGCTAATGCATTAATGATGAATCATACTGTACAAAAATTAAGTCTGAGTCGAAATGCCATAACATCTACAGGATGTAAAACAATTGGTCAAATGTTAAAATCAAATAAAACATTAACATATCTAAACATTTGTCGAAATAAACTTTATGATGATGGAATCAAATTCATTTGCGATGCTTTATTGACAAATCAAACATTACGTCAGCTCGACATATGCCAAACAAATATGTCTTCCAATGGAGTTCAACTAGTTGGACAAATGTTACGAGTAAATCAAACTTTGACATTGATTGATATCAGTGATAATAATATCGGCGATAATGATATTACTGTAATCGCAAATGCACTCAAATTTAATAATACATTGACTGAATTAGATGTTAAATGGAATCAAATTACTGAAAAAGGTGCATTGGCATTGATTGATACATTAGCAACTAATCGAACTTTAACGACTGTTAAACTTCAATTTAATAAGATGCCGGATGATGTGCAAGTATTAGTTAGTCGAAAAGCTCCACAATTAAAAACAACCGGTCTGGGTCTATGTTCAATTTTATGAACTTGGTAATGAATGGTATCATACGCAAAATACAATAAACTCTAAATAACATCTTTTTTCAAAATCATCAGTTCACAATACGATCTCAATATTAAAAACAGATTTATCAACATCTTTGTTAACAATCTTAGTAGTTTTTCAGTTTGAAGAACATTCAGCTTGAATTATATTTAATCATATCTTTCGACTTCATTTAGTTTTGTTTTAATTCGAACTAATTTATGAAAAATCCACGTAGGAACATTTGTAAGACCACATTGGAGGCCATGTAAAAGAGTGATGATATAGAGAATGTTAAAGTATTGAATATAAAGATATGAACATAATAAGATGAATATTTGATTGATGTTATTCATTATTTAACAAATATATCGTCCATAAGTTCAGCGACTGCAGTATTAACTAAGAATCGACGCATGGTTATTGGAAGAGGAATAATATCTTGAAGATATGGTTGTGAATATTGCATTCATCTCATATCTACAGCCACATACATTTTCAATTAGCTCGATCCCACTTTGACTTGGTAATTGCTTGAAGAATAATAAAATATATATATATACAAATAATGAAAAAGACAATTTGTTTTTGATTGAGATAATTTCTCGTTTTCTTTTTCTTCGCATATACGCAATACATAAAAAAATTGAAACAACAATAAAAAGATGCATGACACAAAAAATACTTATAACTAAATTCGTTACTTCACCTACAAGCCTGATGAAAAATAAATGACATATTATTTAACTCGCTGTCTTTTGCTAATTTTTTCCTGAGCACACGCCAAGTTTTCTATATAATCAGATATCCATGGATGCTTCAAATTCAATTGTTGAATCGTAAATATGGCTTTTTCAAAATAGTCCTTTGCTGTAGAATAATCTTCCTGATCATATTTAACTGCTCCAAGATTATTGTAGACGCAGGAGATTTCATGAAGATATGACAGTTCCGATGACAACATAATACAAATAGCCTCTTCATAAAGTGTAATCGCTTCATTATACTTCTTTTGTTGATAAGCGGCACGCCCCAAATTATTCTTTAAAATTGGTGTAGAAATCTCGTTTGTAAATAGAGATTTACTTAACACATCGCTAGACGCTAGACGTTTTCCCAAGAACACTTTAGGTGCTTGTCTAAACTCCTCCTGAGCTAGTTTTTCATTATATTTAACCGTTGATTTTATGCCTCTATCTCGTGGAGCCGCTTCTATTGCTTGTTTAAAATAGTCAATTGCTATAGGTATATTATTAAGTTCTCGATGGATAATACCGAGATAGCTATATATTTTTGCGCGATCTGCATGCCGTTTAGGAAGCTTAAGATCCGACTTTAATATGTGATAGTATTTTTCAGCCTTGTTATATTCACCCATTTTCATTAAAAAGTCACCCAATGTCCATAGATCACTTGTCTCACCCAATTGTTCTTTCAAATAGTTTGTTAATTCGATAGAGCGTTTGTTTTCTTCGGGACAAGATGTTAATTCAATACACCACATTCCATTTTCTAAAAAGATGCACAGAATAAATTTATTTTTGTACCATTAATATTAAATGAACTTATTTAAATAAAGTGTTTCGATAATGTATGCGAAGGGGCGAATCTTAAGATCAATTATTCTGTTTGCCAAGTAATTCCGCTAATAGAGAAGCTAATGTTGGCGAAACTACAAAGACTGTATAAGAACCAAAGCAGCATTAAATTTGAGTTGCAAAAATTCGCTTTGATTTCCTCTAACTTCAAACAAAGACAATGTTTTAAGTGCTAGTTTTAAAACTCTGAGGAGTCGAGAAAACTACTATTTTATTCATAACTAATTACTGCTGCTCCGAAACGCTTTACCTGGTTTGTTAGCCACACTATTTATTTTCCAAATACTTCCGATTGAAAATAAGACTTCCTCTTCATCTTTTATAGCACTATCATTGTGATTTATGGCAGCGGACGGTTTGCACACCTTCCAATTATCAATGTTTAACTTAAACATAACGGAAACAGATCCTGCTGGAACGGTTCCATCGCCGGCAAACATTTCGGCAACTTTTCTATCAGTAGTTGTCGATAAAAATCCCTTCATAGCCACTAGACCATTAATATTTTTTCTGAAATTCTCGAAAGTACTGATAGTCATAACTTTTCCTCTATATAGCGGAGGCTTCTTTTTCTTGACATTAGTTGTTAATTCATTGTGTTCCATCAGAGTGATTTGATGATGCAAATTACTAATAAATAATCGAAAGCGATAGATATGATCAACATCTTCTGTACCACACACTTTATTTAATAGATGAACAAGAAAGGTTGCGGCTGTATACCAATAAATAGCTTTTGAAATATCGTGTACTTCGTTTTCAAACTTATTTAAGTTGCATTGCTGACTTTTGTCATCCTCATAGTAAGCTCGACAAATGGATATAATATCTTCTTTTGCTTTTTCTGATTTTTCCATACGTATAAGTATTTCAACTAATAACTGGAATTGAATGAACCAAACAGAATCTTCACTCAGATCTTTTAATGCTATATTTTTGATTTTTCCATCGAAAAAACATGTTGCTGGTGCTGGCACAGCGAAAACAGAACAGGGATGAGTTTGATCATTATTTGATGTCGTTATGGTATTAAACTCATCAAATATACTTGTTGTGACTGCTGGAGGTAGTACTGGTGTTATAGCTGGGAGTACAGTCGCGTTAGTGTGTTTGTCGAACACTGAAATGTCACTCTTAATCTGCTGTGTCAAAGACTCAATCGTGATAAATCCACCTTGAAGTTTAGCAGATCTGTTGGAATTCCAATTGTTTTGTTCATTTTCGTTAGTACAGTGAACATAAATATATTCAACTGATGAAGTATCTGTACAAAGCAAAAGTGGTATTAGATTTTGTCCGATTTTATGTGAAATAATTAAAATTATTTTTCCAGGCCGAGGTTCATTAATATACGGAATGCATTTACTCCAATCGCTGATTGATTCAAACGATTCGAAAATATCATGAAGTGCTTTTTTGATGAAAATATAAGTGTTTTCATTGCAATTATCGTCAAGCCATACTCCAATATAATTTTGTATTTTTGATGATTGTAATGATATATCATCGCTTGCAACTGTTGACCTTAAATTTAGATGAAACAATTTTGTTAGTTAATTAAATAAACAATATTGATTTATCATACCCTAGAATCGGTTGTGTTTCGTGATTTTCTGTATTCGCCATCAATCAGGAACAATTTATCAAAAAAAAATGTGACTTCTAGAAAAGAGGATTTTTAAATAAATTAATAAACTCATTAATGTTAACGTTTCTGAAGACTCTTTTTAAAAACCTAATCAGCAATGTGATTCAAAATTCGGAAAAAAGTAGAAAAAAATACATTAGAATAATTCATTAAAATTTGAATACAAGATCGACGTCAATGATTTTACTTTGTTATAATATTCTGTTTATATTAAGATACACTGAACGCATTAAGATTGTTTTTCGTTAATCTTATTGTTCAGTAAGCGTACATTATTTAAATATTGATCAATTAGAGGATCTGCAGTTGAAAGATGAACTAAAGCGATGTCCAACGCCATTCTATAAGATTTTAAAGCGTCTTCATATTTTTCTTGCGAAAAATAAACACTTGCTCTTGCACTGTGAACTCTTGCAATATTGATGGGATCAGATGCAGCAGTTGTTAAACTTAATGCTTGCTCACATGCATTTAATGCTTCATCAAAGCGTCCCGTTACTCGATAAACATAAGCAAGATTATAGCAATTTATGATTGGTGAGGTATCAGGTACTAAGTCTGCCATAATAACCTGTGATTTTTGCTCGAATTGTGGAGTAAATGTTTTGAACGTACCAATTTTTTGTGCATTCGGCACTTGGTTCCAATAATCTTGCGCACTTAAGAAATATTTTTCGTCTCTATTAATAGTTGCTAAGTTATTGTGAATAGAAGAAATGATACCAAAATCTGTTTCTACCTTCAGCAAGCTTTCGTAATATTGAACAGCCATATCTTTTCTCCCTATTCCATTGAGATACACGCCTAATGATAAATAAGTCAATGATGTTCCGATTTCTGTTTCATAATGTTGGAACATTCGAGTTAGTTCGGACTCATCGTCACTATTAATACATAATTTGCAATACCATATTTGATCATTAAATTTCTCGACTGATTCGATGCGAAATACGTTACCGACTACAAATAAAAATATTAGTTCTTCATAGCTTTGCTTTATCATTGAGAATCTGGTACTTGTACTGCCATTATTAATCTTAAGCTGAAACACTATAAATTCCAGTTGCAGACTGGACTGACCATTTCCACTACAGCAAATAGCACGAATATTGGATGTAGACATCGAAAAGCATTCAGTAAATGTGATAAAACTTCCAACACTATTTTTCAATACTTTCAGTTTATCTGCTGCAATATATTGTCCTCTGTACACCGTTATCGGTTCCTTACCACTTGGCAACTGCTTTAATAAATCATGAATAAAAAACCACAATTTACAGATTTTTTGTAGATTTTTTCTAGAAAAACAGGTGTTTAGTTCACTATTTAATAATGTATCGCTGAAATAAAAGTGAATAGCTTTATCCGATTCGTATTTTTCTTGAAATTCGTTGTCTCTGATCCGCATAAGTTTGCCTTTATCTTCATCTGATAGAATCTGGTCTAGTTTCAATGACGTTGCTAGATTACTTAGAGGATTTGCAGTATCGAATTTCAGTATTGCTTTAATAATTAGCTGAAACCATAAAAAATCTTGTTTTTCACCAGTTAATGACTTTAACGAAAAAGTCTGTTTGGGAATCACGTAGAAGTCCAAGTTTATGTTTGTGTTTGTTTGCGAAGGATCGATAATAACTGGTTGTCTTAAAGGAATATTAGATATGTGCTTTAAATCATCATTCAGCTGAGATATAAGCATAGTTTGCTCTATGAAACTTCCACGAACTTTTGAATACCGTTTATCAATAACGTAATTATCATCTTCATTTTCATAATAACTGTCATACTTATATAGCATATAAATATATATAACTTGGAAAAGATCATGAACGAGTGGAATAAAATGTATTGATAATGATTGTGAACAAATAATAATTAGTTTTTGGCCAGTCATTTTTACGATTTCTGATAAGCATTTGTACGGCTCAGTGAAACACCTTAGTTCATGAATAATATGTTTCAGTTTATCTAGTGTATCAGTTCCAGTAGTCAAACAAATAAATGAATATACAGTTTGCAGGGTGCTTAGCTGTTCGTTGGCCAAAAAGGAGGGCAAAAGAAACGATACTGGTGACGTGCAAGTGTCTGTTAGCGCCTTTATTTCACGCACCTTTTCTTTTCTACCAGAAAAGCTAAGGGTTTCATGACAATCAGGAGAACTCCACTTTCTTTTTGTCGATACTATCTTCGGCTGCCATTTTGTATCTAATAGATAAGCCATTAAAAATCAACTATGGACATAAACAAAATGCCTCCGTAAAACTTACATTGGTATGTTGTCACTAGATCAGATATACAAAGTCCATATGTTTCATTATCACGTGTTAAAACGCATGCTAAGTGAAAATTTGTCAAATTTCCGCGAAAATCTGTGAAATTTCCCCGAAAATCATCGAAAGTTTCAGTAATGCACGGTGATTGTCTGTGTACATTCTGGAATGGTTCTTCCGTATGAAATTTGGTTAATCGTAAGTTTTTCTTTGGAAATTGATTTTTTTTGGTAATTACTTTGACTTTAATCCTAAATAAACATTGATAATTTTAGTGCATTTGCTAATTTTTGGAATTACGCGATACTTACTCAAAGGTTTTATTGATGATATCGTGTTCCGTTAATTTCACAACATGTGGATTACATAAACAGTTATCATTCTCGACAGCGTCGTCTTGATTCAAGTTATTGAAGGAGCTGTTAAATATTGCTTTGTTTGGATGAATATAATAAGTTGCGTGATCAAGACATTCAGTCAAAATATAAAGATAAATAGACCATTCCCGAGATTCATCACCCTTAGGTATGTCAAGCTGAAAACATTTCAAGAAATTACAGAGAATGAGTTTGAAGTACTGGATAGTGTTCTTACACGTATTTTAGGATATGACGTCTTTATAGAACCTTGCAGGTAAACACCACCATCCACTACTTGCCTAAAAGCAAAGTCTTGTAGCTTATGAATAGTCAGAATTACAAAGCATATAAATAGCTATTGTTCTTACTTAGTTTGACCTTTCTGTGCTATAGCACTCATGTATTGTATTTTTTGTCTCTGGGCGATGTTTATTAGCCAGCTTAGCGTGTTAAGACGAACATCGCTTAATGAATCTATAATAAGTAATACAAAATGTATTGTCATTAACTCACAATCACAATAAGAAAAAAAAGAAAGAAGTTTTTCTAAGGAAGAAAATGCAGACTTGAAGCCTCGGCATCTTCTTCGTACCAAAGCACCGTTTGTGTACCATTTTAGCACATTGCAGTAAAATTTGATGCTCAGATACCACATTTATTCATTGAAGTTTTTGCCCATATTATTATGCACGAAATTTTAATCTAGCTATATGCGATAATTCTAATATTTATGATGAAAGACAATCAGTTTCATCAATAATTATGTGAAAAACTCCACATTGAGCCTATTTTTCGCTATAAAAATCAAGATGTCATATATTTCTTTCCAAAACAAATAAACTGAGTTCGAGATAGATATTCCTTACGTCACTTGTTCAACAGTGGCTTTATCAAACTCATTCTTTTAAATGTCTCTAATATATACTTTCAAGCTACTTCATTACTAGCACATACATATATTATATACATCGATCTTTCAACGGTTTGAATTAGTTTTTCATCGGTTTTTTTTGGCTTTTTATCAATTTGAAGTGCATTTTTAGTAAGCTAATTTATCGGATGGACCGGATCGGTTTCCTGTTTTTCATCCAGTTTTAACACTCAGATCCACATTTCTGCTATACATCCGTTTTGAGTAGCTGTTAGCAAAATTACTGATCAACACTGAAATAGATTTTAAGATAACAGTACATACTTGTAGTCTTAGAGCGCATTACTAATTTCATTATATCATTTGAGTCCATGCAATGAGTGTCCATTTCATCTAAAATAAAATGTGTCATATTTATATGCCGCTCGGGATAATGTTGCATCCTAAGATAACAGTGCATACTTGTAGTCGTAGAGTCCATCAATAACTTCAACATATCATTTGAGTCCATGCGATGAGTGTCCATGTCAGCTAAAATAAAATTTATCATATTTATATGTCGCTCGGAATAATGTTGCATCCTCTACAATGATAATGTCTCGCAGTGTAAACGTCTTGTGGGCTATCCTGTCATATATTTTAGCAATTTTTTCGTAGTGCTGTTACCCTGTAAATGTATACGCACGTGTTTCCTTCTGTTCTCTTCATTTGTGTGGTTTTATCCAAGTTCTCTTTTTTTTATTCTATGTATTCTTTCTATCTACACAAGATATAGTCATTGAATAAAATCGAGCTCACGGGCACATGAAAGCTACAAAACTTACGTAAATAATCAAACCGCTTTGTCTGCAATCCTTCATCCGTAGGGATAGTGACCATCTGCAAATCGTCAGCAGCATCGATATTATCATCATTTTCATCTCCTTTAAGTTTCTTAGGTGTTGATTCTGTCATCATGTCGAGCTTTCATTTTATAAAGATAAAAATATTATTCATCTTTATTTTGACGAAGTAAATATATAAATTAATACCCTATTTAGCAACCTCGTTCGTGGCTTAGGTAAAATACCTGCTAGCAAATATAGTGCAAGTATAAATACAGCATATACAAGTACATTTACTTTCGACTTATCTCTGTCACATAAGAGCGAAAATCAGTATGATAAACGGATTTCTAGAAATTCAGTGGAGTTCACGGACACCTGGGACTTCCAAAACTTCTATTAATCCGAAACTGCTCCTGAATTTCTGAAAACAAGAACCTACATCAAGTTTCGGGTTATTAGAAACTCAAAATGGATAGCAAGTTTCTACAGAAGGAAAACAAAATGGTGTTTAAATGTTCTAATGTTCCTGAAAATGAATAACAACAAATTATATTATAGGTTATGTTCCTTGAGTACGAAACTCTAAGGAACGGGAGCTCTGGCATTCACAGAATATATTTATCTGTATTTTTCCTTCTATATGTTGTACATCTGTTACAAGTAAAAATGAATGTGTCCTTCGATCTCTATATTTCAGGCAATAAACTTAACTGTTGTCGATCGTAAAAGCATAATAAATGTATCTTATTAAATCGCTATGTAGGAACATGGAGATTATAAAATACGTTTTGAGGCATGAATAGTACTATTGTGTAATATTACCTAATTATGGCATGAAAGACGATACTCTTTAGTGTTGTTTCTTGTATTAACTCATTATTCCAGCAAGGTTGTCAACATTAGCCATAATAAGCTAAATGTAAATGCTATATAATTTGGCTAACTGTTGCACGGATATTAATCATGAACAACTCTAACTATTTATTCATGAAAGTAATCAACCACATTCCGTTAATCATAAAAAATGCATTTTATCTCAACAAAATCACCTTCGATCAACAAAATTGATGAAAACAACATAGACTCATGTTAATTCACAAATGATAGATCGCTGCTTTTACGGACTTCTATATCTTCGAAAAAGGAGAATTGGAAAGTGTTAAATCTAGCCGAACCCTCGCTCAAGTTATTAGAACCTATCAGGGGCGGCGCGAAGAGCTAAAAGCAGGAGGGGGATAATCACAAAATCGGAGAAAGAAAAAAAAAAATTTTTCAGTTTGAGTTTTTCTAAATTTTAGAAAAAATTTCTAAAATTTTTCGTCTTAAGTACCTAAAAACCAAAACTGATGAGCAAAAAAAAACAGGTCTTTGGTTTAGTTTTTAGAGGATTCTGTAGACCTACTAACCAG